>JANJGN010000008.1:19805048-19812548 GCA_026770705.1 Isurus oxyrinchus
GTGTGTGACCATTTTGTGTGTGTGTGTGTGACCATTTAGAGTGGGTGTGTGTGTGTGACCATTTAGTGTGTGTGTGTGTGACCACTTAGTGTGGGTGTGTGTGTGTGTGATCATTTAGTGTGGGTGTGTGTGTGACCATTTAGTGTGTGTGTGTGTGTGCGACCATTTAGTGTGTGTGTGCGTGTGACCATTTATTGTGGTTGTGACCAGTTAGTGTGTGTGTGAACATTTAGTGTGTGTGTGTGTGACCATTAAGAGTGTGTTTTGTGTGACCATACAGTGTGGGTGTGTGTGTGACCATTTACTGTGTGTGTGACCATTTAGTGTGTGTGTGACCATTTAGTGTGCGTGTGTGTGACCATTTAGTGTGTGTGTGTGTGTGTGTGTGTGTGTGTGTGTGTGTGACCATTTAGTGTGTGTGTGACCATTTAGTGTGTGTGTGACCATTTAGCGTGTGTGTGTGTGACCATTTAGTGTGTCTGTGTGTGACCATTTAGTGTGGGTGTGTGTTGACCATTTAGTGTGTGTATTGTGTGACCATATAGTGTGTGTGTGTGGGTGGCATTTTGGCATGGGTGTGTGTGTGACCATTTAATGTGGGTGTGTGGGTGACCATTTAGAGTGTGTGTGGGTGACCATTTAGAGTGAGTGTGTGTGACCAGTTAGTGTGTGTGTGTGTGACCATTTAGTGTGGGTGTGTGTGTGTGTGTGACCATGTAGTGTGTGTGGTAGACGAGTTAGTATGGGTGTGTGTGTGTGTGTAACCATTCAGTGTGTGACCATTTAGTGTGTGTGTGACCATTTAGTGTGTGTGTGTGTGACCACTTAGTGTGGGTGTGTGTGTGTGTGATCATTTAGTGTGGGTGTGTGTGTGACCATTTAGTGTGTGTGTGTGTGTGCGACCATTTAGTGTGTGTGTGCGTGTGACCATTTATTGTGGTTGTGACCATTTAGTGTGTGTGTGAACATTTAGTGTGTGTGTGTGTGACCATTAAGAGTGTGTTTTGTGTGACCATATAGTGTGGGTGTGTGTGTGACCATTTACTGTGTGTGTGACAATTTAGTGTGTGTGTGAACATTGAGTGTGTGTGTGACCATTTAGTGTGTGTGTGACCATTTAGTGTGCGTGTGTGTGACCATTTAGTGTGTTTGTGTGTGTGTGTGTGTGTGTGTGTGTGTGTGTGTGTGTGTGACCATTTAGTGTGTGTGTGACCATTTAGTGTGTGTGTGACCATTTAGCGTGTGTGTGTGTGACCATTTAGTGTGTCTGTGTGTGACCATTTAGTGTGGGTGTGTGTTGACCATTTAGTGTGTGTATTGTGTGACCATATAGTGTGTGTGTGTGGGTGGCATTTTGGCATGGGTGTGTGTGTGACCATTTAATGTGGGTGTGTGGGTGACCATTTAGAGTGTGTGTGGGTGACCATTTAGAGTGAGTGTGTGTGACCAGTTAGTGTGTGTGTGTGTGACCATTTAGTGAGGGTGTGTGTGTGTGTGTGACCATGTAGTGTGTGTGGTAGACGAGTTAGTATGGGTGTGTGTGTGTGTGTAACCATTCAGTGTGTGACCATTTAGTGTGTGTGTGACCATTTAGTGTGTGTGTGTGTGACCATTTAGTGTGGGTGTGTGTGTGTGTATGACCATTTAGTGTGTGTGGTAGACGAGTTAGTGTGGGTGTGTGTGTGTGTAACCATTCAGTGTGTGAGTTTGTGACCATTTATTGTGTGTGTGTGTGTGACCATTTAGTGTGGGTGTGTGTGTGACCATTAAGTGTGTGTGTGACCATTTAGTGTGGGTGTGTGTGTGACCATTTATTGTGTGTGTGTGTGTGACCATTTAGTGTGTGTGTGTGTGTGTGTGACCATTAAGTGTGTGGGTGAGCATTTAGTGTGTGTGTGTGTGACCATTTAGTGTGGGTGTGTGTGTGACCATTTAGTGTGTGTGTGACCATTTAGTGTGAGTGTGTGTGTGTGTGATCATTTAGTGTGTGTGTGACCATTTAGTTTGTGGGTGTGGGTGACCATTTCGCGTGGGTGTTTGTGACCATTTAGTTTGGGTGTGTGTGTGACCATTTAGTGTGTTTGTGTGACCATTTAGTGTGGGTGTGTTTGTGTGTGTGTGTGTGTGACCATTAATTTTGGGTGTGTGTGTGACCATTTAGTGTGTGTGTGTGACCATTTAGTGTGTGTGTGACCATTTAGTGTGCGTGTGTGTGACCATTTAGTGTGTGTGTGTGTGTGTGTGTGTGTGTGTGTGTGTGTGACCATTTAGTGTGTGTGTGACCATTTAGTGTGTGTGTGACCATTTAGCGTGTGTGTGTGTGACCATTTAGTGTGTCTGTGTGTGACCATTTAGTGTGGGTGTGTGTTGACCATTTAGTGTGTGTATTGTGTGACCATATAGTGTGTGTGTGTGGGTGGCATTTTGGCATGGGTGTGTGTGTGACCATTTAATGTGGGTGTGTGGGTGACCATTTAGAGTGTGTGTGGGTGACCATTTAGAGTGAGTGTGTGTGACCAGTTAGTGTGTGTGTGTGTGACCATTTAGTGTGGGTGTGTGTGTGTGTGTGACCATGTAGTGTGTGTGGTAGACGAGTTAGTATGGGTGTGTGTGTGTGTGTAACCATTCAGTGTGTGACCATTTAGTGTGTGTGTGACCATTTAGTGTGTGTGTGTGTGACCATTTAGTGTGGGTGTGTGTGTGTGTATGACCATTTAGTGTGTGTGGTAGACGAGTTAGTGTGGGTGTGTGTGTGTGTAACCATTCAGTGTGTGAGTTTGTGACCATTTATTGTGTGTGTGTGTGTGACCATTTAGTGTGGGTGTGTGTGTGACCATTAAGTGTGTGTGTGACCATTTAGTGTGGGTGTGTGTGTGACCATTTATTGTGTGTGTGTGTGTGACCATTTAGTGTGTGTGTGTGTGTGTGTGACCATTAAGTGTGTGGGTGAGCATTTAGTGTGTGTGTGTGTGACCATTTAGTGTGGGTGTGTGTGTGACCATTTAGTGTGTGTGTGACCATTTAGTGTGAGTGTGTGTGTGTGTGATCATTTAGTGTGTGTGTGACCATTTAGTTTGTGGGTGTGGGTGACCATTTCGCGTGGGTGTTTGTGACCATTTAGTTTGGGTGTGTGTGTGACCATTTAGTGTGTTTGTGTGACCATTTAGTGTGGGTGTGTTTGTGTGTGTGTGTGTGTGACCATTAATTTTGGGTGTGTGTGTGACCATTTAGTGTGTGTGTGTGACCATTTAGTGTGGGTGTGTGTTTGACCATTTTGTGTGTATGTGTTGACCATTTAGTGTGGGTGTGTGTGTGTGACTATTTAGTGTGGGTGTGTATGTGACCATTTAGTGTGGGTGTGTGTGTGACCATTTAGTGTGCGTGTGTGTGTGACCATTTAGTGTGCGTGTGTGTGTATGAGCATTTAGTGTGGGTGTGTGTGGGTGTGTGTGTGTGACCATTTAGTGTGTGTGTGACCATTTAGTGTGGGTGTGTGTGTGACCATTTAGTGTTTGAGTGTGTGTGTGACCATTTAGTGTGGGTGTGTGTGTGACCATTTAGAGTGTGTGTGACCATTAAGTGTGTGTGTGTGACCATTTAGTGTGTGTGTGTGTGTGTGTGTGTGTGTGTGAACATTTAGTGTGTGTGTTGTGTGACCATTCAGTGTGTGTGTGTGTGTGCCTGTGTGTGTGCGTGTGTGTGTGTGTGACCATTTAGTGTGTGTGTGTGTGACCATTTAGTGTGGGTGTGTGTGTGTGTGTGTGTGTGTGTGTGAGTGTGTGTGTGTGTTTGTGTGTGTGTGTGTGACCATTTAGTGTGTGTGTGTGTGTGCGTGTGTGTGTGACCATTTAGAGTGTGTTTGTGTGTCTGTGTGTGAGACCATTTAGTGTGTGTGTGTGGGTGACCATTTAGTGTGGGTGTGTGTGTGATCATTTAGTGTGTGTGTGACCATTTAGTGTGTGTGTGTGGGTGACCATTTAGCGTGGGTGTGTGTGACCATTTAGTTTGGGTGTGTGTGTGACCATTTAGTGTGGGAGTGTGTGTTTGATCATTTAGTGTGTGTGTGTGTGTGACCATTTAGTTTGGGTGTGTGTGTGTGAATATTTAGTGTGTGTGTGTGTGTGGGTGACCATTTAGTGTGGGTGAGTGTGTGTGACCATTTAGTGTGTGTGTGTGTGACCATTTAGTGTGTGTGTGTGTGTGTGTGTGTGTGTGTGTGTGTGTGTGTGTGTGTGTGTGTGTGTGTGTGTGTGTGTGTGTGTGTGTGACTTTTTAGTGTGTGTGTGTGTGTGTGTGTGTGTGTGTGTGACCATTTAGTTTGGGTGTGTGTGTGTGAATATTTAGTGTGTGTGTGTGTGTGGGTGACCATTTAGTGTGGGTGAGTGTGTGTGACCATTTAGTGTGTGTGTGTGACCATTTAGTGTGTGTGTGTGTGTGTGTGTGTGTGTGTGTGTGTGTGTGTGTGTGTGTGTGTGTGTGTGACTTTTTAGTGTGTGTGTGTGCGTGTGTGTGTGTGTGACCATTTAGTGTGTGTGGTAGACGAGTTAGTGTGGGTGTGTGTGTGTGTGTAACCATTCAGTGTGTGTGTGTGTGACCATTTATTGTGTGTGTGTGTGATCATTTAGTGTGGGTGTGTGTGTGACCATTAAGTGTGTGTGTGACCATTTAGTGTGGGTGTGTGTGTGACCATTAATTGTGTGGGTGACCATTTAGTGTGTGTGTGTGTGACCATTTAGTGTGGGTGTGTGTGTGACCATTTAGTCTGTGTGTGACCATTTTGTGTGTGGTGTGTGTGTGACAATTTAGTGTGTGTGTGTGTGTGTGTGTGTGACCATTTATTGTGGGTGTGTGTGTGACCATTTTGTGTGTGTGTGACCATTTATTGTGGGGGTGTGTGTGTGTGACCATTTAGTGTAGGTGTGTGTGTGTGACCATTTAGTGTGTATGTGTGACCAATTAGTGTGGGTGTGTGTGTGTGACCATTTTGTGTGTGTGTGTGTGACCATTTAGAGTGGGTGTGTGTGTGTGACCATTTAGTGTGTGTGTGTGTGACCACTTAGTGTGGGTGTGTGTGTGTGTGATCATTTAGTGTGGGGGTGTGTGTGACCATTTAGTGTGTGTGTGTGTGTGCGACCATTTAGTGTGTGTGTGCGTGTGACCATTTATTGTGGTTGTGACCATTTAGTGTGTGTGTGAACATTTAGTGTGTGTGTGTGTGACCATTAAGAGTGTGTTTTGTGTGACCATACAGTGTGGGTGTGTGTGTGACCATTTACTGTGTGTGTGACCATTTAGTGTGTGTGTGACCATTTAGTGTGCGTGTGTGTGACCATTTAGTGTGTGTGTGTGTGTGTGTGTGTGTGTGTGTGACCATTTAGTGTGTGTGTGACCATTTAGTGTGTGTGTGACCATTTAGCGTGTGTGTGTGTGACCATTTAGTGTGTCTGTGTGTGACCATTTAGTGTGGGTGTGTGTTGACCATTTAGTGTGTGTATTGTGTGACCATATAGTGTGTGTGTGTGGGTGGCATTTTGGCATGGGTGTGTGTGTGACCATTTAATGTGGGTGTGTGGGTGACCATTTAGAGTGTGTGTGGGTGACCATTTAGAGTGAGTGTGTGTGACCAGTTAGTGTGTGTGTGTGTGACCATTTAGTGTGGGTGTGTGTGTGTGTGTGACCATGTAGTGTGTGTGGTAGACGAGATAGTATGGGTGTGTGTGTGTGTGTAACCATTCAGTGTGTGACCATTTAGTGTGTGTGTGACCATTTAGTGTGTGTGTGTGTGACCATTTAGTGTGGGTGTGTGTGTGTGTATGACCATTTAGTGTGTGTGGTAGACAAGTTAGTGTGGGTGTGTGTGTGTGACCATTTTGTGTGTGTGTGTGTGACCATTTAGAGTGGGTGTGTGTGTGTGACCATTTAGTGTGTGTGTGTGTGACCACTTAGTGTGGGTGTGTGTGTGTGTGATCATTTAGTGTGGGTGTGTGTGTGACCATTTAGTGTGTGTGTGTGTGTGTGCGACCATTTAGTGTGTGTGTGCGTGTGACCATTTATTGTGGTTGTGACCATTTAGTGTGTGTGTGAACATTTAGTGTGTGTGTGTGTGACCATTAAGAGTGTGTTTTGTGTGACCATATAGTGTGGGTGTGTGTGTGACCATTTACTGTGTGTGTGACAATTTAGTGTGTGTGTGAACATTGAGTGTGTGTGTGACCATTTAGTGTGCGTGTGTGTGACCATTTAGTGTGTGTGTGTGTGTGTGTGTGTGTGTGTGTGTGTGTGTGACCATTTAGTGTGTGTGTGACCATTTAGTGTGTGTGTGACCATTTAGCGTGTGTGTGTGTGACCATTTAGTGTGTCTGTGTGTGACCATTTAGTGTGGGTGTGTGTTGACCATTTAGTGTGTGTATTGTGTGACCATATAGTGTGTGTGTGTGGGTGGCATTTTGGCATGGGTGTGTGTGTGACCATTTAATGTGGGTGTGTGGGTGACCATTTAGAGTGTGTGTGGGTGACCATTTAGAGTGAGTGTGTGTGACCAGTTAGTGTGTGTGTGTGTGACCATTTAGTGTGGGTGTGTGTGTGTGTGTGACCATGTAGTGTGTGTGGTAGACGAGTTAGTATGGGTGTGTGTGTGTGTGTAACCATTCAGTGTGTGACCATTTAGTGTGTGTGTGACCATTTAGTGTGTGTGTGTGTGACCACTTAGTGTGGGTGTGTGTGTGTGTGATCATTTAGTGTGGGTGTGTGTGTGACCATTTAGTGTGTGTGTGTGTGTGCGACCATTTAGTGTGTGTGTGCGTGTGACCATTTATTGTGGTTGTGACCATTTAGTGTGTGTGTGAACATTTAGTGTGTGTGTGTGTGACCATTAAGAGTGTGTTTTGTGTGACCATATAGTGTGGGTCTGTGTGTGACCATTTACTGTGTGTGTGACAATTTAGTGTGTGTGTGAACATTGAGTGTGTGTGTGACCATTTAGTGTGTGTGTGACCATTTAGTGTGCGTGTGTGTGACCATTTAGTGTGTGTGTGTGTGTGTGTGTGTGTGTGTGTGTGTGTGTGTGTGTGACCATTTAGTGTGTGTGTGACCATTTAGTGTGTGTGTGACCATTTAGCGTGTGTGTGTGTGACCATTTAGTGTGTCTGTGTGTGACCATTTAGTGTGGGTGTGTGTTGACCATTTAGTGTGTGTATTGTGTGACCATATAGTGTGTGTGTGTGGGTGGCATTTTGGCATGGGTGTGTGTGTGACCATTTAATGTGGGTGTGTGGGTGACCATTTAGAGTGTGTGTGGGTGACCATTTAGAGTGAGTGTGTGTGACCAGTTAGTGTGTGTGTGTGTGACCATTTAGTGTGGGTGTGTGTGTGTGTGTGACCATGTAGTGTGTGTGGTAGACGAGTTAGTATGGGTGTGTGTGTGTGTGTAACCATTCAGTGTGTGACCATTTAGTGTGTGTGTGACCATTTAGTGTGTGTGTGTGTGACCACTTAGTGTGG
>JANJGN010000008.1:19820048-19835048 GCA_026770705.1 Isurus oxyrinchus
GTGAGTGTGAGTGTGTGTGTGTGTGTGTGTGTGTGTGTGTGTGTGACCATTTATTTTGGGTGTGTGTGTGACCATTTAGTGTGTGTGTGTGACCATTTAGTGTGGGTGTGTGTGTGTGTGTGTGACCATTTATTTTGGGTGTGTGTGTGACCATTTAGTGTGTGTGTGTGCCCATTTAGGGTGGGTGTGTGTGTGACCATTTATGTGTGCGTATGTGTTGACCATTTAGTGTGGGTGTGTGTGTGTGACCATTTAGTGTGCGTGTGTGTATGACCATTTAGTGTGCGTGTGTGTGTATGAGCATTTGGTGTGGGTGTGTGTGGGTGTGTGTGTGTGTGACCATTTAGTGTGGGTGTGTGTGTGACCATTTAGTGTGTGTGTGACCATTTAGTGTGTGTGTGTGTGTGTGTGTGTGACCATTTAGTGTGGGTGTGCGTGTGACCATTTAGTGTGTGTGTGTGTGTGTGTGTTTGTGTGACCATTTAGTGTGTGTGTGTGTGTGACCATATAGTCTGTACGTGTGTGCGTGACCATTTAGTCTGTATGTGTGTGTTGACAATTTAGTGTGTGTGTGTGTGTGTGTGTGACCATTTAGTGTGGGTGTGTGTGTGACCATTCAGTGTGTGTGTGTGTGAGTGTGAGTGTGTGTGTGTGTGTGTGTGTGTGTGTGTGTGTGTGTGTGTGTGTGTGTGTGTGACCATTTATTTTGGGTGTGTGTGTGACCATTTAGTGTGTGTGTGTGACCATTTAGTGTGGGTGTGTGTATGTGTGTGACCATTTATTTTGGGTGTGTTTGTGACCATTTAGTGTGTGTGTGTGCCCATTTAGTGTGGGTGTGTGTGTGACCATTTAGTGTGCGTATGTGTTGACCATTTAGTGTGGGTGTGTGTGTGTGACCATTTAGTGTGCATGTGTGTATGACCATTTAGTGTGCGTGTGTGTGTATGAGCATTTGGTGTGGGTGTGTGTGGGTGTGTGTGTGTGTGACCATTTAGTGTGGGTGTGTTTGTGACCATTTAGTGTGTGTGTGACCATTTAGTGTGTGTGTGTGTGTGTGTGTGACCATTTAGTGTGTTTGTGTGTGTGTGTGTGTGTGTGTGTGTCTATGACCATTTAGTGTGTGTGTGTGTGTGTGTGTTTGTGACCATTTAGTGTGTGTGTGTGGGTGACCATTTAGTGTGGGTGTGTGTGTGACCATTTAGTGTGTGTCTGTGTATGACCATTTATTGTGGGGGTGTGTGTGTGTGACCATTTAGTGTAGGTGTGTGTGTGTGACCATTTAGTGTGTGTGTGTGTGACCATTTAGAGTGGGTGTGTGTGTGTGACCATTTAGTATGTGTGTGTGTGACCACTTAGTGTGGGTGTGTGTGTGTGTGATCATTTAGTGTGGGTGTGTGTGTGACCATTTAGTGTGTGTGTGTGTGTGCGACCATTTAGTGTGTGTGTGCGTGTGACCATTTATTGTGGTTGTGACCATTTAGTGTGTGTGTGAACATTTAGTGTGTGTGTGTGTGTGACCATTAAGAGTGTGTTTTGTGTGACCATATAGTGTGGGTGTGTGTGTGACCATTTACTGTGTGTGTGACCATTTAGTGTGTGTGTGAACATTGAGTGTGTGTGTGACCATTTAGTGTGTGTGTGACCATTTAGTGTGCGTGTGTGTGACCATTTACTGTGTGTGTGTGTGTGTGTGTGTGTGTGTGTGTGTGTGTGTGTGTGTGTGTGTGTGTGTGTGTGTGTGTGTGTGACCATTTAGTGTGTGTGTGACCATTTAGTGTGTGTGTGACCATTTAGCGTGTGTGTGTGTGTGTGACCATTTAGTGTGTCTGTGTGTGACCATTTAGTGTGGGTGTGTGTTGACCATTTAGTGTGTGTATTGTGTGACCATATAGTGTGTGTGTGTGGGTGGCATTTTGGCGTGGGTGTGTGTGTGACCATTTAATGTGGGTGTGTGGGTGACCATTTAGAGTGTGTGTGAGTGACCATTTAGAGTGAGTGTGTGTGACCAGTTAGTGTGTGTGTGTGTGACCATTTAGTGTGGGTGTGTGTGTGCGTGTGACCATGTAGTGTGTGTGGTAGACGAGTTAGTATGGGTGTGTGTGTGTGTGTAACCATTCAGTGTGTGACCATTTAGTGTGTGTGTGACCATTTACTGTGTGTATGTGTGACCATTTAGTGTGGGTGTGTGTGTGTGTGACCATTTAGTGTGTGTCTGTGTGACCATTTAGTGTGGGTGTGTGTGTGTGTATGACCATTCAGTGTGTGTGGTAGACGAGTTAGTGTGGGTGTGTGTGTGTGTAACCATTCAGTGTGTGAGTTTGTGACCATTTATTGTGTGTGTGTGTGACCATTTAGTGTGGGTGTGTGTGTGACCATTAAGTGTGTGTGTGACCATTTAGTGTGGGTGTGTGTGTGACCATTTATTGTGTGTGTGTGTGTGACCATTTAGTGTGGGTGTGTGTGTGTGTGACCATTAAGTGTGTGGGTGACCATTTAGTGTGTGTGTGTGTGACCATTTAGTGTGGGTGTGTGTGTGACCATTTAGTGTGTGTGTGACCATTTAGTGTGTGTGTGTGTGACCATTTAGTGTGTATGTGTGTGTGTGTGATCATTTAGTGTGTGTGTGACCATTTAGTTTGTGGGTGTGGGTGACCATTTAGCGTGGGTGTGTGTGACCATTTAGTTTGGGTGTGTGTGTGACCATTTAGTGTGGGAGTGTGTGTTTGACCATTTAGTGTGTGTGTGTGTGTGTGTGTGACCATTTAGTTTGGGTGTGTGTGTGTGAATATTTAGTGTGTGTGTGTGTGTGGGTGACCATTTAGTGTGGGTGAGTGTGTGTGACCATTTAGTGTGTGTGTGTGTGACCATTTAGTGTGTGTGTGTGTGTGTGTGTGTGTGTGTGTGTGTGTGTGTGTGTGTGTGTGTGTGTGTGTGTGACTTTTTAGTGTGTGTGTGTGTGTGTGTGTGTGTGTGAGACCATTTAGTCTGTGTGGTAGACGAGTTAGTGTGGGTGTGTGTGTGTGTGTAACCATTCAGTGTGTGTGTGTGTGACCATTTATTGTGTGTGTGTGTGATCATTTAGTGTGGGTGTGTGTGTGACCATTAAGTGTGTGTGTGACCATTTAGTGTGGGTGTGTGTGTGACCATTAATTGTGTGGGTGACCATTTAGTGTGTGTGTGTGTGTGACCATTTAGTGTGGGTGTGTGTGTGACCATTTAGTCTGTGTGTGACCATTTTGTGTGTGTGTGTGTGACAATTTAGTGTGTGTGTGTGTGTGTGTGACCATTTATTGTGGGTGTGTGTGTGACCATTTATTGTGGGGGTGTGTGTGTGTGACCATTTAGTGTGGGTGTGTGTGTGACCATTTAGTGTGTGTGTGACCATTTAGTGTGTGTGTGTGAGTGTGTGTGACCATTTAGTGTGGGTGTGTGTATGACCATTTAGTGTGGGTGTGTGTGTGTGACCATTTAGTGTGTGTCTGTGTGTGACCATTGAGTGTGGGTGTGTGTGTGACCATTTAGTGTGTGTGTGTGCCCATTTAGAGTGTGTGTATGAGTGTGACCATTTCGTCTGTGTGTGACCAATTAGTGCGGGTGTGTGTGACCATTTATTGTGTGTGTGTGTGTGTGTGACCATTTAGTGTAGGTGTGTGTGTGTGACCATTTAGGGTGTGTGTGTGTGTGTGACCATTTAGTGCGTGAGTGTGTGTGTGTGACCATTTAGTGTGGGTGTGCGTGTGACCATTTAGTGTGTGTGTGTGTGTGTGTTTGTGTGACCATTTAGTGTGTGTGTGTGTGTGTGTGTGTGACCATTTAGTCTGTACGTGTGTGCGTGACCATTTAGTCTGTATGTGTGTGGTGACAATTTAGTGTGTGTGTGTGTGTGAGACCATTTAGTGTGGGTTTGTGTGTGACCATTCAGTGTGTGTGTGTGTGAGTGTGAGTGTGTGTGTGTGTGTGTGTGTGTGTGTGTGTGTGACCATTTATTTTGGGTGTGTGTGTGACCATTTAGTGTGTGTGTGTGACCATTTAGTGTGGGTGTGTGTGTGTGTGTGACCATTTATTTTGGGTGTGTGTGTGACCATTTAGTGTGTGTGTGTGCCCATTTAGGGTGGGTGTGTGTGTGACCATTTATGTGTGCGTATGTGTTGACCATTTAGTGTGGGTGTGTGTGTGTGACCATTTAGTGTGCGTGTGTGTATGACCATTTAGTGTGCGTGTGTGTGTATGAGCATTTGGTGTGGGTGTGTGTGGGTGTGTGTGTGTGTGACCATTTAGTGTGGGTGTGTGTGTGACCATTTAGTGTGTGTGTGACCATTTAGTGTGTGTGTGTGTGTGTGTGTGTGACCATTTAGTGTGGGTGTGCGTGTGACCATTTAGTGTGTGTGTGTGTGTGTGTGTGTTTGTGTGACCATTTAGTGTGTGTGTGTGTGTGACCATTTAGTCTGTACGTGTGTGCGTGACCATTTAGTCTGTATGTGTGTGGTGACAATTTAGTGTGTGTGTGTGTGTGTGTGACCATTTAGTGTGGGTGTGTGTGTGACCATTCAGTGTGTGTGTGTGTGAGTGTGAGCGTGTGTGTGTGTGTGTGTGTGTGTGTGTGTGACCATTTATTTTGGGTGTGTGTGTGACCATTTAGTGTGTGTGTGTGACCATTTAGTGTGGGTGTGTGTATGTGTGTGACCATTTATTTTGGGTGTGTTTGTGACCATTTAGTGTGTGTGTGTGTGCCCATTTAGTGTGGGTGTGTGTGTGACCATTTAGTGTGCGTATGTGTTGACCATTTCGTGTGGGTGTGTGTGTGTGACCATTTAGTGTGCGTGTGTGTATGACCATTTAGTGTGCGTGTGTGTGTATGAGCATTTGGTGTGGGTGTGTGTGGGTGTGTGTGTGTGTGACCATTTAGTGTGGGTGTGTTTGTGACCATTTAGTGTGTGTGTGACCATTTAGTGTGTGTGTGTGTGTGTGTGTGTGACCATTTAGTGTGTTTGTGTGTGTGTGTGTGTGTGTGTCTATGACCATTTAGTATGTGTGTGTGTGTGTGTGTATGTTTGTGACCATTTAGTGTGTGTGTGTGGGTGACCATTTAGTGTGGGTGTGTGTGTGACCATTTAGTGTGTGTCTGTGTATGACCATTTATTGTGGGGGTGTGTGTGTGTGACCATTTAGTGTAGGTGTGTGTGTGTGACCATTTTGTGTGTGTGTGTGTGACCATTTAGAGTGGGTGTGTGTGTGTGACCATTTAGTGTGTGTGTGTGTGACCACTTAGTGTGGGTGTGTGTGTGTGTGATCATTTAGTGTGGGTGTGTGTGTGACCATTTAGTGTGTGTGTGTGTGTGCGACCATTTAGTGTGTGTGTGCGTGTGACCATTTATTGTGGTTGTGACCATTTAGTGTGTGTGTGAACATTTAGTGTGTGTGTGTGTGACCATTAAGAGTGTGTTTTGTGTGACCATATAGTGTGGGTGTGTGTGTGACCATTTACTGTGTGTGTGACCATTTAGTGTGTGTGTGAACATTGAGTGTGTGTGTGACCATTTAGTGTGTGTGTGACCATTTAGTGTGCGTGTGTGTGACCATTTACTGTGTGTGTGTGTGTGTGTGTGTGTGTGTGTGTGTGTGTGTGTGTGTGTGTGTGTGTGACCATTTAGTGTGTGTGTGACCATTTAGTGTGTGTGTGACCATTTAGCGTGTGTGTGTGTGTGACCATTTAGTGTGTGTGTGTGTGACCATTTAGTGTGGGTGTGTGTTGACCATTTAGTGTGTGTATTGTGTGACCATATAGTGTGTGTGTGTGGGTGGCATTTTGGCGTGGGTGTGTGTGTGACCATTTAATGTGGGTGTGTGGGTGACCATTTAGAGTGTGTGTGGGTGACCATTTAGAGTGAGTGTGTGTGACCAGTTAGTGTGTGTGTGTGTGACCATTTAGTGTGGGTGTGTGTGTGCGTGTGACCATGTAGTGTGTGTGGTAGACGAGTTAGTATGGGTGTGTGTGTGTGTGTAACCATTCAGTGTGTGACCATTTAGTGTGTGTGTGATCATTTACTGTGTGTATGTGTGACCATTTAGTGTGGGTGTGTGTGTGTGTGAGACCATTTAGTGTGTGTGTGTGTGACCATTTAGTGTGGGTGTGTGTGTGTGTATGACCATTTAGTGTGTGTGGTAGACGAGTTAGTGTGGGTGTGTGTGTGTGTAACCATTCAGTGTGTGAGTTTGTGACCATTTTTGTGTGTGTGTGTGTGACCATTTAGTGTGGGTGTGTGTGTGACCATTAAGTGTGTGTGTGACCATTTAGTGTGGGTGTGTGTGTGACCATTTATTGTGTGTGTGTGTGTGACCATTTAGTGTGGGTGTGTGTGTGTGTGACCATTAAGTGTGTGGGTGACCATTTAGTGTGTGTGTGTGTGACCATTTAGTGTGTGTGTGTGTGTGACCATTTAGTGTGTGTGTGACCATTTAGTGTGTGTGTGTGTGACCATTTAGTGTGTGTGTGTGTGTGTGTGATCATTTAGTGTGTGTGTGACCATTTAGTTTGTGGGTGTGGGTGACCATTTCGCGTGGGTGTTTGTGACCATTTAGTTTGGGTGTGTGTGTGACCATTTAGTGTGTTTGTGTGACCATTTAGTGTGGGTGTGTGTGTGTGTGTGTGTGTGTGACCATTAATTTTGGGTGTGTGTGTGACCATTTAGTGTGTGTGTGTGACCATTTAGTGTGGGTGTGTGTGTGACCATTTTGTGTGTATGTGTTGACCATTTAGTGTGGGTGTGTGTGTGTGACTATTTAGTGTGGGTGTGTATGTGACCATTTAGTGTGAGTGTGTGTGTGACCATTTAGTGTGCGTGTGTGTGTGACCATTTAGTGTGCGTTTGTGTGTATGAGCATTTAGTGTGGGTGTGTGTGGGTGTGTGTGTGTGACCATTTAGTGTGGGTGTGTGTGTGAACATTTAGTGTGTGTGTGACCATTTAGTGTGTGTGCGTGTGTGTGTGTGACCATTTCGTGTGTGTGTGTGTGTGTGTGTGTGTGTGTGTGAGTGTGTGTGTGTGTGTGTGTGTGTGTTTGTGACCATTTAGTGTGTGTGTGTGGGTGACCATTTAGTCTGGGTGTGTGTGTGACCATTTAGTGTTTGTCTGTGTGTGACCATTTATTGTGGGTGTGTGTTTGTGACCATTTAGTGTAGGTGTGTGTGTGTGACCATTTAGTGTGTATGTGTGACCAATAAGTGTGGGTGTGTGTGTGTGACCATTTTCTGTGTGTGTGTGTGTGTGACCATTTAGAGTGGGTGTGTGTGTGACCATTTAGAGTGGGTGTGTGTGTGTGACCATTTAGTGTGTGTGTGACCATTTAATGTGTGTGTGTGTGTGTGACCAATTAGTGTGGGTGTGTGTGTGTGACCATTTAGTGTGGGTGTGCGTGTGTGACCATTTAGTGTGTGTGTGTGTGACTATTTAGTGTGGGTGTGTGTGTGTGACCATTTAGTGTGGGTGTGTGTGTGACCATTTAGTGTTTGTGTGTGTGTGCGACCATTTAGTGTGGGTGTGTGTGTGTGACCAATTAGTGTGGGTGTGTGTGTGTGACCATTTAGTGTGGGTGTGTGTGTGTGACCATTTAGTGTGTGTGTGTGACCATTTAGTGTGGGTGTGTGTGTGTGACCATTTAGTGTGGGTGTGTGTGTGACCATTTAGTGTGGGTGTGTGTGTGTGACCATTTAGTGTGGGTGTGTGTGTGACCATTTAGTGTGTGTGTGTGTGTGCGACCATTTAGTGTGTGTGTGCGTGTGTGACCATTTTTTGTGGTTGTGACTATTTAGTGTGTATGTGAACATTTAGTGTGTGTGTGAACATTGAGTGTGTGTGTGACCATTTAGTGTGTGTGTGACCATTTAGTGTGCGTGTGACCATTTAGCGTGTGTGAGTGTGACCAATTAGTGTGTCTGTGTGTGACCATTTAGTGTGGGTGTGTGTTGACCATTTAGTGTGTGTATTGTGTGACCATATAGTGTGTGTGTGTGGTTGGCATTTTGGCGTGGGTGTGTGTGTGACCATTTAATGTGGGTGTGTGGGTGACCATTTAGAGTGTGTGCGGGTGACCATTTAGAGTGAGTGTGTGTGACCATTTAGTGTGTGTGTCTATGACCATTGTGTGTGTGTGTGTGTGTGTGTGTGTGAGTGACCATTTAGTGTGGGTGTGTGTGTGTGACCATTTAGTGTGTGTGTGTGTGTGACCATTTAGTGTGGATGTGTGTGTGTGTGTGTGTGTGTGTGTGTGTGACCATTTAGTGTCTGTGGTAGACGGGTTAGTGTGGGTTTGTGTGTGTAAACATTCAGTGTGTGTGTGTGTGTGTGTGTGTGTGTGTGTGTGTGTGTGTGTGTGTGTGTGTGTGTGTGTGTGTGTGTGTGTGTGTGACCATTTAGTGTGTGTGTGTTTGACCATTTTTTGTGTGTTTGTGTGTGTGTGTGTGATCTTTTAGTGTGTGTGTGTGTGTGTGACCATTTGGTGTGTGTGTGTGTGTGTGTGTGTGTGTGTGTGTGTGTGTGTGTGTGTGTGTGTGTGTGACCATTTATTTTGGGTGTGTGTTTGACCATTTAGTGTGTGTGTGAGTGTGTGACCATTTAGTGTGTGTGTGACCATTTAGTGTGTGTGTGTGTGTGTGTGACCATTTAGTGTGTGTGTGTGTGTGTGTGTGACCATTTAGTGTGTGTGTGCGTGTGTGACCATTTATTGTGTTTGTGACCATTTAGTGTGTGTGTGAACATTTAGTGTGTTTGTGTGTGACCATTTAGAGTGTGTTTTGTGTGACCATATAGTGTGGGTGTGTGTGTGACCATTTACTGTGTGTGTGACCATTGAGTGTGTGTGTGAACATTGAGTGTGTGTGTGACCATTTAGTGTGTGTGTGACCATTTAGTGTGCGTGTGTGTGAACATTTAGTGTGTGTGTGTGTGTGTGTGTGTGTGTGTGTGTGTGTGTGTGTGACCATTTAGTGTGTGTGTGTTTGACCATTTAGTGTGTGTGTGTGTGTGTGTGTGTGATCTTTTAGTGTGTATGAGTGTGCGTGACCATTTAGTCTGTATGTGTGTGCGTGATCATTTAGTGTGTGAGTGTGTGTGTGACCATTTGGTGTGGGTGTGTGTGTGTGTGTGTGTGTGTGTGTGTGTGTGTGTGACCATTTATTTTGGGTGTGTGTTTGACCATTTAGTGTGTGTGTGAGTGTGTGACCATTTAGTGTGTGTGTGACCATTTAGTGTGTGTGTGTGTGTGTGTGACCATTTAGTGTGTGTGTGTGTGTGTGTGTGTGTGTGTGTGTGACCATTCAGTGTGTGTGTGCGTGTGTGACCATTTATTGTGTTTGTGACCATTTA
The DNA here is from genome assembly GCA_026770705.1 of Isurus oxyrinchus. Classification (NCBI taxonomy): domain Eukaryota; kingdom Metazoa; phylum Chordata; class Chondrichthyes; order Lamniformes; family Lamnidae; genus Isurus; species Isurus oxyrinchus. Next base: position 19,829,409 of record JANJGN010000008.1, read on the forward strand.
GTGTGTGTGTGAACATTTAGTGTGTTTGTGTGTCACCATTTAGAGTGTGTTTTGTGTGACCATATAGTGTGGGTGTGTGTGTGACCATTTACTGTGTGTGTGACCATTTAGTGTGTGTGTGAACATTGAGTGTGTGTGTGACCATTTAGTGTGTGTGTGACCATTTAGTGTGCGTGTGTGTGAACATTTAGTGTGTGTGTGTGAACATTTAGTGTGTGTGTGTGTGTGTGTGTGTGTGTGTGTGTGTGTGACCATTTAGTGTGTGTGTGACCATTTAGTGTGTGTGTGACCATTTAGCGTGTGTGTGTGTGACCATTTAGTGTGTCTGTGTGTGACCATTTAGTGTGGGTGTGTGTTGACCATTTAGTGTGTGTATTGTGTGACCATATAGTGTGTGTGTGTGGGTGGCATTTTGGCGTGGGTGTGTGTGTGACCATTTAATGTGGGTGTGTGGGTGACCATTTAGAGTGTGTGTGGGTGACCATTTAGAGTGAGTGTGTGTGACCGTTTAGTGTGTGTGTCTATGACCATTGAGTGTGTGTGTGTGTGTGTGTGTGTGACCATTTAGTGTGGGTGTGTGTGTGTGACCATTTAGTGTGTGTGTGTGTGTGACCATTTAGTGTGGATGTGTGTGTGTGTGTGTGTGTGACCATTTAGTGCCTGTGGTAGACGGGTTAGTGTGGGTTTGTGTGTGTAAACATTCAGTGTGTGTGTGTGTGTGTGTGTGTGTGTGTGTGTGTGTGTGTGTGTGTGTGTGTGTGTGTGTGTGTGTGTGACCATTTAGTCTGTGTGTGTGTGTGTCTTTGACCATTTAGTGTGTGTGTGTGTGTGTGCGTGTGTGATCTTTTAGTGTGTATGAGTGTGCGTGACCATTTAGTCTGTATGTGTGTGCGTTATCATTTAGTGTGTGTGTGTGTGTGTGTGACCATTTAGTGTGGATGTGTGTGTGTGTGTGTGTGACCATTTAGTGTGTGTGTGTGTGTGTCTGTGTGTGTGTGTGTGTTTGTGTGTGTCACCATTTATTTTGTGTGTGTGTGTGTGACCATTTAGTGTGGGTGTGTGTGTGACAATTTAGTGTGTGTGTGTGTGGGTGACCATTAAGTTTGGGTGTGTGTCGGTGACAATTTAGTGTGTGTGTGTGTGTGTTTGTGTGTGTGTTTGTGCGTGTGTGACCATTTAGTTTGTGTGTGTGTGCGTGTGTGTGTGTGACCATTTAGTTTGTGTGTGTGACCATTTAGTGTGGGTGTGTGTTGACCATTTAGTGTGTGTATTGTGTGACCATATAGTGTGTGCGTGTGGGTGGCATTTTGGCGTGGGTGTGTGTGTGACCATTTAATGTGGGTGTGTGGGTGACCATTTAGAGTGTGTGTGGGTGACCATTTAGAGTGAGTGTGTGTGACCAGTTAGTGTGTGTGTGTGTGACCATTTAGTGTGGGTGTGTGTGTGCGTGTGACCATGTAGTGTGTGTGGTAGACGAGTTAGTATGGGTGTGTGTGTGTGTGTGTAACCATTCAGTGTGTGACCATTTAGTGTGTGTGTGACCATTTACTGTGTGTATGTGTGACCATTTAGTGTGGGTGTGTGTGTGTGTGACCATTTAGTGTGTGTGTGTGTGACCATTTAGTGTGGGTGTGTGTGTGTGTATGACCATTTAGTGTGTGTGGTAGACGAGTTAGTGTGGGTGTGTGTGTGTGTAACCATTCAGTGTGTGAGTTTGTGACCATTTATTGTGTGTGTGTGTGTGACCATTTAGTGTGGGTGTGTGTGTGACCATTAAGTGTGTGTGTGACCATTTAGTGTGGGTGTGTGTGTGACCATTTATTGTGTGTGTGTGTGTGACCATTTAGTGTGGGTGTGTGTGTGTGTGACCATTAAGTGTGTGGGTGACCATTTAGTGTGTGTGTGTGTGTGACCATTTAGTGTGGGTGTGTGTGTGACCATTTAGTGTGTGTGTGACCATTTAGTGTGTGTGTGTGTGACCATTTAGTGTGTGTGTGTGTGTGTGTGATCATTTAGTGTGTGTGTGACCATTTAGTTTGTGGGGTGTGGGTGACCATTTCGCGTGGGTGTTTGTGACCATTTAGTTTGGGTGTGTGTGTGACCATTTAGTGTGTTTGTGTGACCATTTAGTGTGGGTGTGTGTGTGTGTGTGTGTGTGTGACCATTAATTTTGGGTGTGTGTGTGACCATTTAGTGTGTGTGTGTGACCGTTTAGTGTGGGTGTGTGTGTGACCATTTTGTGTGTATGTGTTGACCATTTAGTGTGGGTGTGTGTGTGTGACTATTTAGTGTGGGTGTGTATGTGACCATTTAGTGAGGGTGTGTGTGTGACCATTTAGTGTGCGTGTGTGTGTGACCATTTAGTGTGCGTGTTTGTGTATGAGCATTTAGTGTGGGTGTGTGTGGGTGTGTGTGTGTGACCATTTAGTGTGGGTGTGTGTGTGAACATTTAGTGTGTGTGTGACCATTTAGTGTGTGTGCGTGTGTGTGTGTGACCATTTCGTGTGTGTGTGTGTGTGTGTGTGTGTGTGTGTGTGTGTGTGTGTGTGAGTGTGTGTGTGTGTGTGTGTGTGTGTGTTTGTGACCATTTAGTGTGTGTGTGTGAGTGACCATTTAGTCTGGGTGTGTGTGTGACCATTTAGTGTTTGTCTGTGTGTGACCATTTATTGTGGGTGTGTGTTTGTGACCATTTAGTGTAGGTGTGTGTGTGTGACCATTTAGTGTGTATGTGTGACCAATAAGTGTGGGTGTGTGTGTGTGACCATTTTGTGTGTGTGTGTGTGTGACCATTTAGAGTGGGTGTGTGTGTGACCATTTAGAGTGGGTGAGTGTGTGTGACCATTTAGTGTGTGTGTGACCATTTAATGTGTGTGTGTGTGTGTGACCAATTAGTGTGGGTGTGTGTGTTTGACCATTTAGTGTGGGTGTGCGTGTGTGACCATTTAGTGTGTGTGTGTGTGACTATTTAGTGTGGGTGTGTGTGTGTGACCATTTAGTGTGGGTGTGTGTGTGACCATTTAGTGTTTGTGTGTGTGTGCGACCATTTAGTGTGGGTGTGTGTGTGTGACCAATTAGTGTGGGTGTGTGTGTGTGACCATTTAGTGTGGGTGTGTGTGTGTGACCATTTAGTGTGTGTGTGTGACCATTTAGTGTGGGTGTGTGTGTGTGACCATTTAGTGTGGGTGTGTGTGTGACCATTTAGTGTGGGTGTGTGTGTGTGACCATTTAGTGTGGGTGTGTGTGTGACCATTTAGTGTGTGTGTGTGTGCGACCATTTAGTGTGTGTGTGCGCGTGTGACCTTTTTTTGTGGTTGTGACTATTTAGTGTGTGTGTGAACATTTAGTGTGTGTGTGAACATTGAGTGTGTGTGTGACCATTTAGTGTGTGTGTGACCATTTAGTGTGCGTGTGACCATTTAGCGTGTGTGAGTGTGACCAATTAGTGTGTCTGTGTGTGACCATTTAGTGTGGGTGTGTGTTGACCATTTAGTGTGTGTATTGTGTGACCATATAGTGTGTGTGTGTGGTTGGCATTTTGGCGTGGGTGTGTGTGTGACCATTTAATGTGGGTGTGTGGGTGACCATTTAGAGTGTGTGTGGGTGACCATTTAGAGTGAGTGTGTGTGACCATTTACTGTGTGTGTCTATGACCATTGTGTGTGTGTGTGTGTGTGTGTGTGTGAGTGACCATTTAGTGTGGGTGTGTGTGTGTGACCATTTAGTGTGTGTGTGTGTGTGTGACCATTTAGTGTGGATGTGTGTGTGTGTGTGTGTGTGTGTGTGTGTGACCATTTAGTGTCTGTGGTAGACGGGTTAGTGTGGGTTTGTGTGTGTAAACATTCAGTGTGTGTGTGTGTGTGTGTGTGTGTGTGTGTGTGTGTGTGTGTGTGTGTGTGTGTGTGTGTGTGTGTGTGTGTGTGTGTGTGTGTGTGTGTGTGTGTGACCATTTAGTGTGTGTGTGTTTGACCATTTAGTGTGTGTGTGTGTGTGTGTGTGTGTGTGATCTTTTAGTGTGTATGAGTGTGCGTGACCATTTAGTCTGTATGTGTGTGCGTGATCATTTAGTGTGTGTGTGTGTGTGTGTGACCATTTGGTGTGTGTGTGTGTGTGTGTGTGTGTGTGTGTGTGTGTGTGTGTGTGTGTGTGTGTGTGTGTGACCATTTATTTTGGGTGTGTGTTTGACCATTTAGTGTGTGTGTGAGTGTGTGACCATTTAGTGTGTGTGTGAACATTTAGTGTGTGTGTGTGTGTGTGTGACCATTTAGTGTGTGTGTGTGTGTGTGTGTGTGTGTGACCATTTAGTGTGTGTGTGCGTGTGTGACCATTTATTGTGTTTGTGACCATTTAGTGTGTGTGTGAACATTTAGTGTGTTTGTGTGTGACCATTTAGAGTGTGTTTTGTGTGACCATATAGTGTGGGTGTGTGTGTGACCATTTACTGTGTGTGTGACCATTGAGTGTGTGTGTGAACATTGAGTGTGTGTGTGACCATTTAGTGTGTGTGTGACCATTTAGTGTGCGTGTGTGTGAACATTTAGTGTGTGTGTGTGTGTGTGTGTGTGTGTGTGTGTGTGTGTGTGTGACCATTTAGTGTGTGTGTGTTTGACCATTTAGTGTGTGTGTGTGTGTGTGTGTGTGTGATCTTTTAGTGTGTATGAGTGTGCGTGACCATTTAGTCTGTATGTGTGTGCGTGATCATTTAGTGTGTGAGTGTGTGTGTGACCATTTGGTGTGGGTGTGTGTGTGTGTGTGTGTGTGTGTGTGTGTGTGTGTGTGACCATTTATTTTGGGTGTGTGTTTGACCATTTAGTGTGTGTGTGAGTGTGTGACCATTTAGTGTGTGTGTGACCATTTAGTGTGTGTGTGTGTGTGACCATTTAGTGTGTGTGTGTGTGTGTGTGTGTGTGTGTGTGTGTGACCATTTAGTGTGTGTGTGCGTGTGTGACCATTTATTGTGTTTGTGACCATTTAGTGTGTGTGTGAACATTTAGTGTGTTTGTGTGTGACCATTTAGAGTGTGTTTTGTGTGACCATATAGTGTGGGTGTGTGTATGACCATTTACTGTGTGTGTGACCATTTAGTGTGTGTGTGAACATTGAGTGTGTGTGTGACCATTTAGTGTGTGTGTGACCATTTAGTGTGCGTGTGTGTGAACATTTAGTGTGTGTGTGTGTGTGTGTGTGTGTGTGTGTGTGTGTGTGTGTGTGTGTGTGTGTGTGTGTGTGTGTGTGTGACCATTTAGTGTGTGTGTGACCATTTAGTGTGTGTGTGACCATTTAGCGTGTGTGTGTGTGACCATTTAGTGTGTCTGTGTGTGACCATTTAGTGTGGGTGTGTGTTGACCATTTAGTGTGTGTATTGTGTGACCATATAGTGTGTGTGTGTGGGTGGCATTTTGGCGTGGGTGTGTGTGTGACCATTTAATGTGGGTGTGTGGGTGACCATTTAGAGTGTGTGTGGGTGACCATTTAGAGTGAGTGTGTGTGACCATTTAGTGTGTGTGTCTATGACCATTGAGTGTGTGTGTGTGTGTGTGTGTGACCATTTAGTGTGGGTGTGTGTGTGTGACCATTTAGTGTGTGTGTGTGTGTGACCATTTAGTGTGGATGTGTGTGTGTGTGTGTGTGTGACCATTTAGT
>JANJGN010000008.1:19872548-19885048 GCA_026770705.1 Isurus oxyrinchus
TGTGTGTGTGTGTGTGTGTGTGTGTGTGTGTGACCATTTAGTGTGTGTGTGTGTGTGTGTGACCATTTAGTGTGTGTATGTGTGTCGGTGACCATTTATTGTGTGTGTGTGTGACCATTTATTGTGTGAGTGTGTGTGTGACTATTTAGTGTGGGTGTGTGTGTGTGAACATTTAGTGTGTGTGTGTGACCATTTATTGTGTGTGTGTGTGTGTGTGTGTGTGTGTGTGTGTGTGTGTGTGTGTGTGTGTGTGTGTGTGTGTGTGACCCTTTATTGTGGGTGAGTGTGTGTGTGATACCATTTAGTGTGTGTGTGTGTGACCATTTAGTTGGGTGTGTGTGTGTGACCATTAAGCGTGTGTGCTAGACGAGTTTTTGTGGGTGTGTGTGTGTAACCATTCAGTGTGTGTGTGTGTGACCATTTAGTGTGTGTGTGACCAGTTATTGTGTGTGTGACCATTTAGTGTGGGTGTGTGTGTGTGTGTGTGTGACCATTTAGTGTGGGTGTGTGTGACCATTTAGTGTGGGTGTGTGTGTGTGTGTGTGTGTGACCATTTAGTGTGTGTGGTAGACGGGTTAGTGTGGGTCTGTGTGTGTCTGTAACCATTCAGTGTGTGTGTGTGTGTGACCATTAAGTGTGTGTGGTAGACAAGTTAGTGTGGGTCTGTGTGTGTCTGTAAGCATTCAGTGTGTGTGTGTGTGACCATTTTGTGTGTGTGTGACAATTTAGTGTGTGTGTGTGACCATTTAGTGTGTGTGTGTGTGTGTGTGTGTGTGACCATTTAGTGTGTGTGTGTGTGTGACCATTTAGTGTGGGTGTGTGTGTGTGACCATTTAGTGTGTGTGTGCATGGTAGACGAGTTAGTTTGGGTCTGTGTGTGTGTGTAACCATTCAGTGTGTGTGTATGTGAACATTTAGTGTGTGTGTGACCATTTAGTGTGTGTGTGTGTGACCAATTAGTGTGGGTGTGTGTGTGACAATTTAGTGTGTGTGTGTGGGTGACCATTTAGTGCGGGTGTGTTTGTGTGACAATTTAGCGTGGGTGTGTGTGTGACAATTTAGTGTCTGAGTGTGTGTGTGTGTGTGTGTGTGTGTGTGTGTTTGTGTGTGTGTGACCATTTATTGTGTGTGTGTGTGTTTGTGTGTGTGTGACCATTTAGTGTGTGTGTATGTGTGTGTGTGTGTGTGTGTGTGTGTGTGTGTGTGTGTGTGACCATTTATTGTGTGTGAGTGTGTGTGTCCATTTAGTGTGGGTGTGTGTGTGACCATTTAGTGTGTGTATGTGTGTGTGACCATTTAGTGTGTGTATGTGTGTGGGTGACGATTTATTGTGTGTGTGTGTGTGACCATTTATTGTGTGTGTGTGTGACCACTTAGTGTGGGTGTGTGTGTGTGACCAATAAGGATGGGTGTGTGTGTGACCATTTAGTGTGTGTTTGTGTGTGTGTGCGACTATTTAGTGTGGGTGTGTGTGTGTGAACATTTAGTGTGTGTGTGTGACCATTTAGTGTGAGTGTGTGTGTGTGTGTGTGACCATTTTGTGTGGGTGAGTGTGTGTGTGTGACCATTTAGTGTGTGTGTGTGTGACCATTTAGTGTGGGTGTGTGTGTGTGTGTGACCATTTCGTGTGTGTGGTAGACGAGTTAGTGTGGGTGTGTGTGTGTGTGTAAACATTCAGTGTGTGTGTGTGCGACCATTTAGTGTGTGTGTGACCATTTAGTGTGTGTGTGTGCGTGTGTGTGTGTGACCATTTAGTTTGTGTGTTTGTGTGACCATTTAGTGTGTGTTGCGTGACCATTTAGTGTGTGAGTGTGTGACCATTTAGTGTGGGTGTGTGTGTGTGACCATTTATTGTGTGTTGCGTGACCATTTAGTGTGTGAGTGTGTGACCATTTAGTGTGGGTGTGTGTGTGTGACCAAAAAGGATGGGTGTGTGTGTGACCATTTAGTGTGTCTGTGTGTGAATATTTAGTGTGGGTGTGTGTGATCATTTAGTGTGTGTGTGTGTGTGTGTGTGTGTGTGTGTGACAATTAAGTGTGTGTCTGTGTGACCATTTAGTGTGTGTGTGTGTGTGTGTGTGTGTGTGTGTGTGTGTGTGTGTGTGTGTGTGTGCGTGTGTGTGTGTGACCATTTAGTGTGTGTGTGTGAGACCATTTAGTGTGTGTGTGTTTGTATGTGTGACCATTTAGTGTGTGTGGTAGACGAGTTAGTATGGGTGTGTGTGTGTGTGTAACCATTCAGTGTGTGACCATTTAGTGTGTGTGTGACCATTTACTGTGTGTATGTGTGACCATTTAGTGTGGGTGTGTGTGTGTGTGTGTGACCATTTAGTGTGTGTGTGTGTGACCAATTAGTGTGTGTGTGTGTGTGTGTGACCATTTAGTGTGTGTGGTAGACGAGTTAGTGTGTGTGTGTGTGTGTGTGTGTAACCATTCAGTGTGTGTGTATGTGACCATTTATTGTGTGTGTGTGTGACCATTTAGTGTGGGTGTGTGTGTGGCCATTAAGTGTGTGTGTGACCATTTAAGTGTGGGTGTGTGTGTGAACATTTATTGTGTGTGTGTGTGACCATTTAGTGTGGGAGTGTGTGTGACAATTTAGTGTGTGTGTGACCATTTAGTGTGTGTGTGTGTGATCATTTAGTGTGTGTGTGTGCGTGATCATTTAGTGTGTGTGTGACCATTTATTGTGTGAGTGTGTGACCATTTAGTGTGGGTGTGTGTGTGTGTGACCAAAAAGGATGGGTGTGCGTGTGACCATTTAGTGTGTGTGTGTGTGTGTGTGTGTGTGTGTGTGTGTGTGTGTGTGTGTGTGTGTGTGTGTGTGTGACCATTCACTTTGTGTGTGTGTGACCATTTAGTGTGTGTGTGACCATTTAGTGTGTGTGTGTGTGTGTGTGTGACCATTTAGTGTGGGTGTGTGGGTGTGACAATTTAGTGTGTGTGTGTGTGGTTACCATTTAGTGTGGGTGTGTATGTGTGACAATTTAGCGTGGGTGTGTGTGTGACAATTTAGTGTGTGTGTGTGTGTGTGTGTGTGTGTCTGTGTGTGTGTGACCATTTAGTGTGTGTGTGTGTGACAATCTAGTGTGTGTGTGAGTGTGTGGTTAACATTTAGTGTGGGTGTGTGTGTGTGACAATTTAGCGTGGGTGTGTGTGTGACAATTTAGTGTGTGTGTGTGTGTGTGTGTGTGTGTGTGACCATTTAGTCTGTATGTGTGTGCGTGACCATTTAGTGTGTGTGTGTGTGTGTGTGTGTGTGTGTGTGTGTGTGTGACCATTTAGTGTCTGTGTGTGTGTGTGTGTGTGTGTGTGTGTGTGTGTGACCATTTATTTTGGGTGTGTGTTTGACCATTTAGTGTGTGTGTGAGTGTGTGACCATTTAGTGTGTGTGTGTGTGTGTGTGTGTGTGTGTGTGTGTGACCATTTAGTGTGTGTGTGTGTGTGTGTGTGTTTGTGACCATTTATTTTGGGTGTGTGTTTAACCATTTAGTGTGTGTGTGAGTGTGTGACCATTTAGTGTGTGTGTGTGTGTCTGTGTGTTTGTGTGTCACCATTTAGTGTGTGTGTGTGTGTCTGTGTGTGTGAGACCATTTAGTGTGTGTGTGTGGGTGACTATTTAGTGTGGGTGTGTGTGTGATCGTTTAGGGTGTGTGTGACCATTTAGTGTGTGTGTGTGGGTGACCATTTAGCGTGGGTGTGTGTGACCATTTAGTTTGGGTGTGTGTGTGACCATTTAGTGTGGGAGTTTGTGTTTGACCATTTAGTGTGTGTGTGCGTGTGTGACCATTTAGTTTGGGTGTGTGTGTGTGACTATTTAGTGTGTGTGTGTGCGGGTGACTATTTAGTGTGGGTGAGTGTGTGTTACCATTTAGTGTGTGTGTGTGCGACCATTTAGTGTGTGTGTGTGTGTTTGTGTGTGTGTGTGTGTGTGTGTGTGTGTGTGTGTGTGTGTGTGTGTGTGTGTGTGTGTGTGACTATTTAGTGTGTGTGTGTGTGACCATTTAGTGTGGGTGTGTGTGTGTGTGTGACCATTTATTGTGTGTGGTAGACGAGTTAGTATGGGTGTGTGTGTGTGTGTGTGTGTAAACATTCAGTGTGTGACCATTTAGTGTGTGTGTGACCATTTAGTGTGTGTGTGTGCGTGTGTGTGTGTGACCATTTAGTTTGTGTGTTTGTGTGACCATTTAGTGTGTGTGTGTGTGTGACCATTTAGTGTGTGTATGTGTGTGGGTGACCATTTAGTGTGGGTCTGTGTGTGTGACCATTTATTGTGTGTTGCGTGACCATTTAGTGTGTGAGTGTGTGACCATTTAGTGTGGGTGTGTGTGTGTGACCAAAAAGGATGGGTGTGTGTGTGACCATTTAGTGTGTCTGTGTGTGAATATTTAGTGTGGGTGTGTGTGATCATTTAGTGTGTGTGTGTGTGTGTGTGTGTGTGTGTGACAATTAAGTGTGTGTCTGTGTGACCATTTAGTGTGTGTGTGTGTGTGTGTGTGTGTGTGTGTGTGTGTGCGTGTGTGTGTGTGACCATTTAGTGTGTGTGTGTGAGACCATTTAGTGTGTGTGTGTTTGTATGTGTGACCATTTAGTGTGTGTGGTAGACGAGTTAGTATGGGTGTGTGTGTGTGTGTAACCATTCAGTGTGTGACCATTTAGTGTGTGTGTGACCATTTACTGTGTGTATGTGTGACCATTTAGTGTGGGTGTGTGTGTGTGTGTGTGACCATTTAGTGTGTGTGTGTGTGACCAATTAGTGTGTGTGTGTGTGTGTGTGTGACCATTTAGTGTGTGTGGTAGACGAGTTAGTGTGTGTGTGTGTGTGTGTGTGTGTAACCATTCAGTGTGTGTGTGTGTGACCATTTATTGTGTGTGTGAGTTACCATTTAGTGTGGGTGTGTGTGTGGCCATTAAGTGTGTGTGTGACCATTTAAGTGTGGGTGTGTGTGTGAACATTTATTGTGTGTGTGTGTGACCATTTAGTGTGGGAGTGTGTGTGACAATTTAGTGTGTGTGTGACCATTTAGTGTGTGTGTGTGTGATCATTTAGTGTGTGTGTGTGCGTGATCATTTAGTGTGTGTGTGACCATTTATTGTGTGAGTGTGTGACCATTTAGTGTGGGTGTGTGTGTGTGTGACCAAAAAGGATGGGTGTGCGTGTGACCATTTAGTGTGTGTGTGTGTGTGTGTGTGTGTGTGTGTGTGTGTGTGTGTGTGTGTGTGTGTGTGTGTGTGTGTGACCATTCAGTTTGTGTGTGTGTGACCATTTAGTGTGTGTGTGACCATTTAGTGTGTGTGTGTGTGTGTGTGTGTGACCATTTAGTGTGGGTGTGTGGGTGTGACAATTTAGTGTGTGTGTGTGTGGTTACCATTTAGTGTGGGTGTGTATGTGTGACAATTTAGCGTGGGTGTGTGTGTGACAATTTAGTGTGTGTGCGTGTGTGTGTGTGTGTGTCTGTGTGTGTGTGACCATTTAGTGTGTGTGTGTGTGACAATCTAGTGTGTGTGTGAGTGTGTGGTTAACATTTAGTGTGGGTGTGTGTGTGTGACAATTTAGCGTGGGTGTGTGTGTGACAATTTAGTGTGTGTGTGTGTGTGACAATTTAGTGTGTGTGTGTGTGTGTGTGTGTGTGTGACCATTTAGTCTGTATGTGTGTGCGTGACCATTTAGTGTGTGTGTGTGTGTGTGTGTGTGTGTGTGTGTGTGACCATTTAGTGTCTGTGTGTGTGTGTGTGTGTGTGTGTGTGTGTGTGTGTGACCATTTATTTTGGGTGTGTGTTTGACCATTTAGTGTGTGTGTGAGTGTGTGACCATTTAGTGTGTGTGTGTGTGTGTGTGTGTGTGTGTGTGTGTGTGTGTGTGTGACCATTTAGTGTGTGTGTGTGTGTGTGTGTTTGTGACCATTTATTTTGGGTGTGTGTTTGACCATTTAGTGTGTGTGTGAGTGTGTGACCATTTAGTGTGTGTGTGTGTGTCTGTGTGTGTGTGTGTCACCATTTAGTGTGTGTGTGTGTGTCTGTGTGTGTGAGACCATTTAGTGTGTGTGTGTGGGTGACTATTTAGTGTGGGTGTGTGTGTGATCGTTTAGGGTGTGTGTGACCATTTAGTGTGTGTGTGTGGGTGACCATTTAGCGTGGGTGTGTGTGACCATTTAGTTTGGGTGTGTGTGTGACCATTTAGTGTGGGAGTTTGTGTTTGACCATTTAGTGTGTGTGTGCGTGTGTGACCATTTAGTTTGGGTGTGTGTGTGTGACTATTTAGTGTGTGTGTGTGCGGGTGACCATTTAGTGTGGGTGAGTGTGTGTTACCATTTAGTGTGTGTGTGTGCGACCATTTAGTGTGTGTGTGTGTGTTTGTGTGTGTGTGTGTGTGTGTGTGTGTGTGTGTGTGTGTGTGTGTGTGTGTGTGTGACTATTTAGTGTGTGTGTGTGTGACCATTTAGTGTGGGTGTGTGTGTGTGTGTGACCATTTATTGTGTGTGGTAGACGAGTTAGTATGGGTGTGTGTATGTGTGTGTGTGTGTAAACATTCAGTGTGTGACCATTTAGTGTGTGTGTGACCATTTAGTGTGTGTGTGTGCGTGTGTGTGTGTGACCATTTAGTTTGTGTGTTTGTGTGACCATTTAGTGTGTGTGTGTGTGTGACCATTTAGTGTGTGTATGTGTGTGGGTGACCATTTAGTGTGGGTCTGTGTGTGTGACCATTTATTGTGTGTTGCGTGACCATTTAGTGTGTGAGTGTGTGACCATTTAGTGTGGGTGTGTGTGTGTGACCAAAAAGGATGGGTGTGTGTGTGACCATTTAGTGTGTCTGTGTGTGAATATTTAGTGTGGGTGTGTGTGATCATTTAGTGTGTGTGTGTGTGTGTGTGTGTGTGTGACAATTAAGTGTGTGTCTGTGTGACCATTTAGTGTGTGTGTGTGTGTGTGTGTGTGTGTGTGTGTGTGTGACCATTTAGTGTGTGTGTGTGTGACCAATTAGTGTGTGTGTGTGTGTGTGTGACCATTTAGTGTGTGTGGTAGACGAGTTAGTGTGTGTGTGTGTGTGTGTGTGTAACCATTCAGTGTGTGTGTGTGTGACCATTTATTGTGTGTGTGTGTGACCATTTAGTGTGGGTGTGTGTGTGGCCATTAAGTGTGTGTGTGACCATTTAAGTGTGGGTGTGTGTGTGAACATTTATTGTGTGTGTGTGTGACCATTTAGTGTGGGAGTGTGTGTGACAATTTAGTGTGTGTGTGACCATTTAGTGTGTGTGTGTGATCATTTAGTGTGTGTGTGTGCGTGATCATTTAGTGTGTGTGTGACCATTTATTGTGTGAGTGTGTGACCATTTAGTGTGGGTGTGTGTGTGTGTGACCAAAAAGGATGGGTGTGCGTGTGACCATTTAGTGTGTGTGTGTGTGTGTGTGTGTGTGTGTGTGTGTGTGTGTGTGTGTGTGTGTGTGTGTGTGTGACCATTCAGTTTGTGTGTGTGTGACCATTTAGTGTGTGTGTGACCATTTAGTGTGTGTGTGTGTGTGTGTGTGACCATTTAGTGTGGGTGTGTGGGTGTGACAATTTAGTGTGTGTGTGTGTGGTTACCATTTAGTGTGGGTGTGTATGTGTGACAATTTAGCGTGGGTGTGTGTGTGACAATTTAGTGTGTGTGTGTGTGTGTGTGTGTGTGTGTCTGTGTGTGTGTGACCATTTAGTGTGTGTGTGTGTGACAATCTAGTGTGTGTGTGAGTGTGTGGTTAACATTTAGTGTGGGTGTGTGTGTGTGACAATTTAGCGTGGGTGTGTGTGTGACAATTTAGTGTGTGTGTGTGTGTGTGTGTGTGTGTGACCATTTAGTCTGTATGTGTGTGCGTGACCATTTAGTGTGTGTGTGTGTGTGTGTGTGTGTGTGTGTGTGTGTGTGTGTGACCATTTAGTGTCTGTGTGTGTGTGTGTGTGTGTGTGTGTGTGTGTGTGTGTGTGTGTGACCATTTATTTTGGGTGTGTGTTTGACCATTTAGTGTGTGTGTGAGTGTGTGACCATTTAGTGTGTGTGTGTGTGTGTGTGTGTGTGTGTGTGTGTGTGTGTGTGACCATTTAGTGTGTGTGTGTGTGTGTGTGTTTGTGACCATTTATTTTGGGTGTGTGTTTGACCATTTAGTGTGTGTGTGAGTGTGTGACCATTTAGTGTGTGTGTGTGTGTCTGTGTGTGTGTGTGTCACCATTTAGTGTGTGTGTGTGTGTCTGTGTGTGTGAGACCATTTAGTGTGTGTGTGTGGGTGACTATTTAGTGTGGGTGTGTGTGTGATCGTTTAGGGTGTGTGTGACCATTTAGTGTGTGTGTGTGGGTGACCATTTAGCGTGGGTGTGTGTGACCATTTAGTTTGGGTGTGTGTGTGACCATTTAGTGTGGGAGTTTGTGTTTGACCATTTAGTGTGTGTGTGCGTGTGTGACCATTTAGTTTGGGTGTGTGTGTGTGACTATTTAGTGTGTGTGTGTGCGGGTGACCATTTAGTGTGGGTGAGTGTGTGTTACCATTTAGTGTGTGTGTGTGCGACCATTTAGTGTGTGTGTGTGTGTTTGTGTGTGTGTGTGTGTGTGTGTGTGTGTGTGTGTGTGTGTGTGTGTGTGTGTGTGTGTGTGTGTGACTATTTAGTGTGTGTGTGTGTGACCATTTAGTGTGGGTGTGTGTGTGTGTGTGACCATTTATTGTGTGTGGTAGACGAGTTAGTATGGGTGTGTGTGTGTGTGTGTGTGTAAACATTCAGTGTGTGACCATTTAGTGTGTGTGTGACCATTTAGTGTGTGTGTGTGCGTGTGTGTGTGTGACCATTTAGTTTGTGTGTTTGTGTGACCATTTAGTGTGTGTGTGTGTGTGACCATTTAGTGTGTGTATGTGTGTGGGTGACCATTTAGTGTGGGTCTGTGTGTGTGACCATTTATTGTGTGTTGCGTGACCATTTAGTGTGTGAGTGTGTGACCATTTAGTGTGGGTGTGTGTGTGTGACCAAAAAGGATGGGTGTGTGTGTGACCATTTAGTGTGTCTGTGTGTGAATATTTAGTGTGGGTGTGTGTGATCATTTAGTGTGTGTGTGTGTGTGTGTGTGTGTGTGTGTGACAATTAAGTGTGTGTCTGTGTGACCATTTAGTGTGTGTGTGTGTGTGTGTGTGTGTGTGTGTGTGTGTGTGTGACCATTTAGTGTGTGTGTGTGTGACCAATTAGTGTGTGTGTGTGTGTGTGTGACCATTTAGTGTGTGTGGTAGACGAGTTAGTGTGTGTGTGTGTGTGTGTGTGTAACCATTCAGTGTGTGTGTGTGTGACCATTTATTGTGTGTGTGTGTGACCATTTAGTGTGGGTGTGTGTGTGGCCATTAAGTGTGTGTGTGACCATTTAAGTGTGGGTGTGTGTGTGAACATTTATTGTGTGTGTGTGTGACCATTTAGTGTGGGAGTGTGTGTGACAATTTAGTGTGTGTGTGACCATTTAGTGTGTGTGTGTGTGATCATTTAGTGTGTGTGTGTGCGTGATCATTTAGTGTGTGTGTGACCATTTATTGTGTGAGTGTGTGACCATTTAGTGTGGGTGTGTGTGTGTGTGACCAAAAAGGATGGGTGTGCGTGTGACCATTTAGTGTGTGTGTGTGTGTGTGTGTGTGTGTGTGTGTGTGTGTGTGTGTGTGTGTGTGTGTGTGTGTGTGTGTGTGTGTGTGACCATTCAGTTTGTGTGTGTGTGACCATTTAGTGTGTGTGTGACCATTTAGTGTGTGTGTGTGTGTGTGTGTGACCATTTAGTGTGGGTGTGTGGGTGTGACAATTTAGTGTGTGTGTGTGTGGTTACCATTTAGTGTGGGTGTGTATGTGTGACAATTTAGCGTGGGTGTGTGTGTGACAATTTAGTGTGTGTGTGTGTGTGTGTGTGTGTGTGTCTGTGTGTGTGTGACCATTTAGTGTGTGTGTGTGTGACAATCTAGTGTGTGTGTGAGTGTGTGGTTAACATTTAGTGTGGGTGTGTGTGTGTGACAATTTAGCGTGGGTGTGTGTGTGACAATTTAGTGTGTGTGTGTGTGTGTGTGTGTGTGTGACCATTTAGTCTGTATGTATGTGCGTGACCATTTAGTGTGTGTGTGTGTGTGTGTGTGTGTGTGTGTGTGTGTGTGTGTGACCATTTAGTGTCTGTGTGTGTGTGTGTGTGTGTGTGTGTGTGTGTGTGTGTGTGTGTGTGTGACCATTTATTTTGGGTGTGTGTTTGACCATTTAGTGTGTGTGTGAGTGTGTGACCATTTAGTGTGTGTGTGTGTGTGTGTGTGTGTGTGTGTGTGTGTGTGTGTGTGACCATTTAGTGTGTGTGTGTGTGTGTGTGTTTGTGACCATTTATTTTGGGTGTGTGTTTGACCATTTAGTGTGTGTGTGAGTGTGTGACCATTTAGTGTGTGTGTGTGTGTCTGTGTGTGTGTGTGTCACCATTTAGTGTGTGTGTGTGTGTCTGTGTGTGTGAGACCATTTAGTGTGTGTGTGTGGGTGACTATTTAGTGTGGGTGTGTGTGTGATCGTTTAGGGTGTGTGTGACCATTTAGTGTGTGTGTGTGGGTGACCATTTAGCGTGGGTGTGTGTGACCATTTAGTTTGGGTGTGTGTGTGACCATTTAGTGTGGGAGTTTGTGTTTGACCATTTAGTGTGTGTGTGCGTGTGTGACCATTTAGTTTGGGTGTGTGTGTGTGACTATTTAGTGTGTGTGTGTGCGGGTGACCATTTAGTGTGGGTGAGTGTGTGTTACCATTTAGTGTGTGTGTGTGCGACCATTTAGTGTGTGTGTGTGTGTTTGTGTGTGTGTGTGTGTGTGTGTGTGTGTGTGTGTGTGTGTGTGTGTGTGTGTGTGTGTGTGTGTGACTATTTAGTGTGTGTGTGTGTGACCATTTAGTGTGGGTGTGTGTGTGTGTGTGACCATTTATTGTGTGTGGTAGACGAGTTAGTATGGGTGTGTGTGTGTGTGTGTGTGTAAACATTCAGTGTGTGACCATTTAGTGTGTGTGTGACCATTTAGTGTGTGTGTGTGCGTGTGTGTGTGTGACCATTTAGTTTGTGTGTTTGTGTGACCATTTAGTGTGTGTGTGTGTGTGACCATTTAGTGTGTGTATGTGTGTGGGTGACCATTTAGTGTGGGTCTGTGTGTGTGACCATTTATTGTGTGTTGCGTGACCATTTAGTGTGTGAGTGTGTGACCATTTAGTGTGGGTGTGTGTGTGTGACCAAAAAGGATGGGTGTGTGTGTGACCATTTAGTGTGTCTGTGTGTGAATATTTAGTGTGGGTGTGTGTGATCATTTAGTGTGTGTGTGTGTGTGTGTGTGTGTGTGACAATTAAGTGTGTGTCTGTGTGACCATTTAGTGTGTGTGTGTGTGTGGGTGTGTGTGTGTGTGTGTGACCATTTAGTGTGTGTGTGTGTGACCAATTAGTGTGTGTGTGTGTGTGTGTGACCATTTAGTGTGTGTGGTAGACGAGTTAGTGTGTGTGTGTGTGTGTGTGTGTAACCATTCAGTGTGTGTGTGTGTGACCATTTATTGTGTGTGTGTGTGACCATTTAGTGTGGGTGTGTGTGTGGCCATTAAGTGTGTGTGTGACCATTTAAGTGTGGGTGTGTGTGTGAACATTTATTGTGTGTGTGTGTGACCATTTAGTGTGGGAGTGTGTGTGACAATTTAGTGTGTGTGTGACCATTTAGTGTGTGTGTGTGTGATCATTTAGTGTGTGTGTGTGTGTGATCATTTAGTGTGTGTGTGACCATTTATTGTGTGAGTGTGTGACCATTTAGTGTGGGTGTGTGTGTGTGTGACCAAAAAGGATGGGTGTGCGTGTGACCATTTAGTGTGTGTGTGTGTGTGTGTGTGTGTGTGTGTGTGTGTGTGTGTGTGTGTGTGTGTGTGTGTGTGTGTGTGTGTGTGTGTGTGACCATTCAGTTTGTGTGTGTGTGACCATTTAGTGTGTGTGTGACCATTTAGTGTGTGTGTGTGACCATTTAGTGTGGGTGTGTGGGTGTGACAATTTAGTGTGTGTGTGTGTGGTTACCATTTAGTGTGGGTGTGTATGTGTGACAATTTAGCGTGGGTGTGTGTGTGACAATTTAGTGTGTGTGTGTGTGTGTGTGTGTGTGTGTCTGTGTGTGTGTGACCATTTAGTGTGTGTGTGTGTGACAATCTAGTGTGTGTGTGAGTGTGTGGTTAACATTTAGTGTGGGTGTGTGTGTGTGACAATTTAGCGTGGGTGTGTGTGTGACAATTTAGTGTGTGTGTGTGTGTGTGTGTGTGTGTGTGTGACCATTTAGTCTGTATGTGTGTGCGTGACCATTTAGTGTGTGTGTGTGTGTGTGTGTGTGTGTGTGTGTGTGTGTGTGTGACCATTTAGTGTCTGTGTGTGTGTGTGTGTGTGTGTGTGTGTGTGTGTGTGTGACCATTTATTTTGGGTGTGTGTTTGACCATTTAGTGTGTGTGTGAGTGTGTGACCATTTAGTGTGTGTGTGTGTGT
>JANJGN010000008.1:19887548-19900048 GCA_026770705.1 Isurus oxyrinchus
TGTGTGTGTGTGTGTGTGTTTGTGACCATTTATTTTGGGTGTGTGTTTGACCATTTAGTGTGTGTGTGAGTGTGTGACCATTTAGTGTGTGTGTGTGTGTCTGTGTGTGTGTGTGTCACCATTTAGTGTGTGTGTGTGTGTCTGTGTGTGTGAGACCATTTAGTGTGTGTGTGTGGGTGACTATTTAGTGTGGGTGTGTGTGTGATCGTTTAGGGTGTGTGTGACCATTTAGTGTGTGTGTGTGGGTGACCATTTAGCGTGGGTGTGTGTGACCATTTAGTTTGGGTGTGTGTGTGACCATTTAGTGTGGGAGTTTGTGTTTGACCATTTAGTGTGTGTGTGCGTGTGTGACCATTTAGTTTGGGTGTGTGTGTGTGACTATTTAGTGTGTGTGTGTGTGGGTGACCATTTAGTGTGGGTGAGTGTGTGTTACCATTTAGTGTGTGTGTGTGCGACCATTTAGTGTGTGTGTGTGTGTTTGTGTGTGTGTGTGTGTGTGTGTGTGTGTGTGTGTGTGTGTGTGTGTGTGTGTGTGTGTGTGTGTGTGTGACTATTTAGTGTGTGTGTGTGTGACCATTTAGTGTGGGTGTGTGTGTGTGTGTGACCATTTATTGTGTGTGGTAGACGAGTTAGTATGGGTGTGTGTGTGTGTGTGTGTGTGTAAACATTCAGTGTGTGACCATTTAGTGTGTGTGTGACCATTAACTGTGTGTATGTGTGACCATTTAGTGTGTGTGTGTGTGACCATTTAGTATGGGTGTGTGTGTGTGTGTGACCATTTAGTGTGTGTGGTAGACGAGTTAGTGTGGGTGTGTGTGTGTGTTTAACCATTCAGTGTGTGTGTGTGTGACCATTTATTGTGTGTGTGTGTGACCATTTAGAGTGGGTGTGTGTGTGACCATTATGTGTGAGTGTGACCATTTAGTGTGGGTGTGTGTGTGTGACCATTTATTGTGTGTGTGTGTGACCATTTAGTGTGGGTGTGTGTGTGACCATTTAGTGTGTGTGTGACCATTTAGTGTGTGTGTGTGTGACCAATTAGTGTGTCAGTGTGTGTGATCATTTAGTGTGTGTGTGACCATTTAGTGTGTGTCTGTGGGTGACCATTTAGCGTGGGTGTGTGTGACCATTTAGTGTGGGTGTGTGTGTGACCATTTAGTGTGGGAGTGTGTGTGTGACCATTTAGTGTGGCTCTTTGTGTGACCATATAGTTTGTGTGTGTGTGTGTGTCTATTTAGTGTGGTTGTGTGTGGGTGACCATTTAGTGTGTGTGTGTGTGTGTGTGTGTGTGTGTGTGTGTGTTTGTGTGTGTGTGACCATTTAGTGTGGGTGAGTGTGTGTGTGCTACCATTTAGTGTGTGTGTGTGTGACCATTTAGTGTGGGTGTGTGTGTGTGTGACCATTTAGTGCGTGTGGTAGACGAGTTAGTGTGGGTGTGTGTGTGTGTGTAACCATTCAGTGTGTGTGTGTGTGACCATTTAGTGTGTGTGTGACCATTTAGTGTGTGTGTGTGTGACCATTTAGCGGGAGTGTGTGTGTGTATTTTTGACCATATAGTGTGTGTGTATGTGACCATTTAGTGTGGGTGTGTGTGTGTGTGTGTGTGTGTGTGTGTGTGTGTGTGTGTGTGTGTGTGTGTGTGTGTGTGTGTGTGTGACCATTTAGTGTGGGTGAGTGTGTGTGTGATACCATTTAGTGTGTGTGTGTGTGACCATTTAGTGTGTGTGTGTGTGTGTGTGTGACCATTTAGTGTGTGTGGAAGACGAGTTAGTGTGGGTGTGTGTGTGTGTGTGACCATTTAGTGTGTGTGTGACCATTTAGTGTGTGTCTGTGTGACCATTTAGTGTGGGTGTGTGTGTTTGTGTGTGACCATTTAGTGTGTGTGTGTGACCATTTAGTGTGGGTGTGTGTGACCATTCAATGTGTGTGCGTGTGTGTGACAATTTAGTGTGTGTGTGTGTGTGTGTGTGTGACCATTAAGTGTGTGTGTGTGTGTGACCATTTAGTGCATGTGTGACCATTTAGTGTGTGTGTGTTTGTGAACATTTAGTGTGGGTGTGTATGTGTGACCATTTAGTGTGGGTGTGTGTGCGAACATTTAGTGTGGGTGTGTGTGTGTGTCTGTGTGACCATTTAGTGTGTGTGTGTGTGACCATTTAGTGTGGGTGTGTGTGTGTGTGTGACCATTTAGTGTGTGTGTGTGTGACCATTTAGTGTGGGTGTGTGTGTGTGTGTGTGACCATTAAGTGTGTGTGGTAGACCAGTTAGTGTGTGTGTGTGTGTGTGTGTGTGTGTGTGTGTGTGTGTGACCATTTAGTGTGGGTGTGTGTGTGTGTGTGATACCATTTAGTGTGTGTGTGTGCGACCATTTAGTGTGGGTGTGTGTGTGTGTGTGACCATTTAGTGTTTGTGGTAGACGAGTTAGTGTGGGTGTGTGTGTGTGTGTAACCATTCAGTGTGTGTGTGTGTGACCATTTAGTGTGTGTGTGACCACTTAGTGTGTGTCTGTGTGACCATTTAGTGTGGCTGTGTGTGTTTGTGTGTGACCATTTAGTGTGTGTGTGTGTGACCATTTAGTGTGGGTGTGTGTGACCATTTAATGTGCGTGCGTGTGTGTGACCATTAAGTGTGTGTGTGTGTGTGACCATTTAGTGTGTGTTTGTGTGCGACAATTTAGTGTGTGTGTGTGTGTGACCATTTAGTGTGTGTGTGAACATTTAGTGTGTGTGTGTGTGTGTGTGTGTGTGAACGTTTAGTGTGGGTGTGTATGTGTGACCATTTAGTGTGGGTGTGTGTGCGAACATTTAGTGTGCGTGTGTGTGTGTCTGTATGACCATTTAGTGTGTGTGTGTGTGTGTGTGTGTGTGTGTGTGTGTGTGTGTGTGTATGTGTGTGTGTGTCCATTTATTTAGTGTGTGTGTGTGACCATTTAGTGTGTGTGTGTATGTGTGTGACCATTTAGTGTGGGTGTGTGAGTGACCATTTAGTGTGGGAGTGTGTGTGTGACCATTTAGTGTGGGTGTATGTGTGTGACCATTTGGTGTGGGTGTCTGTGTGTGTCTGTGTGACCATTTAGTGTGTGTGTGTGTGTGTGTGTGTGTGTGTGTGTGTGTGTGTGTGTGTGTGTGTGTGTGTGTGTGTGACAATTTATTTTGGGTGTGTGTGTGACCATTTAGTGTGGGTGTGTGTGTGACAATTTAGAGTGTGTGTGTGTGTGTGTGACCATTTAGTGTGTGTGTGTGACCATCTAGTGTGTTTGTGTGTGTGTGACCATTTAGTGTGTGTGTGTGTGTGTGTGTGTGTGTGACCATTTAGTGTGTGTGTGTGTGGGTGACCATTTAGTGTGTGTGTGTGACCATTTAGTATGTGTGTGGGTGACCATTTAGTGTTTTTTTGGGTGACCATTTAGTATGTGTGTGTGTGTGTGTGTGTGTGTGTGTGAGTGACCATTTAGTGTGCATGTGTGTGTGTTGACCATTAAGTGTGTGTGTGTGTGTGGGTGACTATTTAGTGTGGGTGTGTGTGTGTGACCATTTAGTGTGTGTGTGTGTGTGTGTGGGTGACTATTTAGTGTGGGTGTGTGTGTGTGTGTGACCATTTAGTGTGTGTGTGTGTGGGTGACCATTTAGTGTGTGTGTGTGTGTGACCAATAAGGATGGGTGTGTGTGTGCCATTTAGTCTGTGTGTGTGTGTGTGTGTGTGTGTGTGTGACTGATAGTGTGGGTGTGTGTGTGTGACCATTTAGTGTGTGTGTGACCATTTTGTGTGTGTGTGTGTGTGTGAACATTTAGTGTGGGTGTGTGTGTTTGTGTGACCATTTAGTGTGTGTGTGTGTGTGTGTGTGACCATTTAGTGTGTGTGTGTGTGTGTGTGTGTGTGTGTGACCATTTAGTGTGTGTGGTAGACGAGTTAACGTGTGTGTGTGTGTGTGTGTGTGTGTGTGTGTGGGTAACCATTCAGTGTGTGTATGTGTGACCATTTAGTGTGTGTGTGAGCATTTAGTGTGTGTGTGTGTGTGTGTGTGACCATTTAGTGTGGGTGTGTGTGTGTGTGACAATTTAGTGTGTGTGTGTGTGGTTACCATTTAGTGTGGGTGTGTGTGTGACAATTTAGTGTGTGTGTGTGTGTGTGTTTGTGTGTGTGACCATTTAGTTTGTGTGTGTGTGTATGTGTGTGTGTGTGTGTGTGTGTGTGTGTGTGTGTGTGTGTGACCATTTAGTGTGTGTGTGTGTGTGTGACCATGTAGTGAGGGTGTGTGTGTGACCATTTAGTGTGTGTATGTGTGTGGGTGACAATTTAGTGTGGGTGTGTGTGTGTGTGACCGTTTATAGTGTGAGTGTGTGACCATTTAGTGTGGGTGTGTGTGTGTGACCAATAAGGATGGATGTGTGTGTGACCATTTAGTGTGTGTGTGTGTGTGTGTGTGTGTGACTATTTAGTGTGGGTGTGTGAGTGTGAACATTTAGTGTGTGTGTGTGACCATTTAGTGTGTGTGTGTGTGTGTGTGTGTGTGTGTGTGTGTGACTGTTTAGTGTGTGTGTGAACATTTAGTGTGTGAGTGACCATTTAGTGTGTGTGTGTGTGTGTGTGTGTGTGTGTATGTGTGTGTGTGTGTGTGCGTGTGTGTGCGTGTGTGTGTGTGTGTGTGTGTGTGTGTGACTATTTAGTGTGGGTGGGTGTGTGTGAACATTTAGTGTGTGTGTGTGTGACCATTTAGTGTGGGCGTGTGTTTGACCATTTGGTGTGTTTGTCTGACCATTTACTGTGTGTTTGTGTGTGTGTGACCATTTAGTGTGTGATTTTGTGTGTGCGTGTGTTTGTGTGTGTGACCACTTAGTCTGTGTGTGTGTGACCATTTAGTGTGTGTGTGTGTGGGTGACCATTTAGTGTGGGTGTGTGTGTGACCATTTAGTGTGGGTGTGTGTGTGTGACCATTTAGTGTGGGTGTGTGTGTGACCACTAAGTGTGTGTGTGTGTGTGCGTCTGACTATTTAGTGCGGGTTTGTTTGGGTGACCATGTAGTGTGTATGTGTGACCATTTTTTGTGTGTGTGTGTGTGACCATTTAGTGTGTGTGTGTGACCATTTAGTGTGGGTGTGTGTGTGTGACAATTTAGCGTGGGTGTGTGTGTGACAATTTAGTGTGTTTGTGTGTGTGTGTGTTTGTGTGTGTGACCATTTAGTGTGTGTGAGTGTGTGTGTGTGTGTGTGTGTGTGTGTGTGTGACCATTTCGTGTGTGTGTGTGTGTGACCATGTAGTGTGGGTGTGTGTGTGACCATTTAGTGTGTGTATGTGTGTGGGTGACCATTTAGTGTGGTTGTGTGTGTGTGTGACCGTTTATAGTGTGAGTGTGTGACCATTTAGTGTGGGTGTGTGTGTGTGACCAAGAAGGATGGATGTGTGTGTGACCATTTAGTGTGTGTGTGTGTGTGTGTGTGTGTGACTGTTTAGTGTGTGTGTGTGTGTGTGAACATTTAGTGTGTGAGTGACCATTTAGTGTGTGTGTGTGTGTGTGTGTGTGTGTGTATGTGTGTGTGTGTGTGTGCGTGTGTGTGCGTGTGTGTGTGTGTGTGTGACAATTTAGTGTGGGTGTGTGTGTGTGAACATTTAGTGTGTGAGTGACCATTTAGTGTGTGTGTGTGACCATTTAGTGTGTGTGTGTGTGTGTGTGTGTGTGTGACAATTTAGTGTGGGTGTGGGTGTGTGAACATTTAGTGTGTGAGTGACCATTTAGTGTGTGTGTGTGTGTGTGTGTGTGTGTGTATGTGTGTGTGTGCGTGTGTGTGCGCGTGTGTGTGTGTGTGTGTGTGAATATTTAGTGTGGGTGTGTGTGTGTGTGAACTTTTAGTTTGTGTGTGTGTGACCATTTAGTGTGGGTGTGTGTGTGACCATTTAATGTGTGATTTTGTGTGTGCGTGTGTTTGTGTGTGTGACCATTTAGTGTGTGTGACCATTTAGTGTGTGTGTGTGTGGGTGACCATTTAGTGTGGGTGTGTGTGTGTGTGACCATTTAGTGTGAGTGTGTGTGTGTGACCATTTAGTGTGGGTGTGTGTGTGACCACTAAGTGTGTGTGTGTGTGCATCTGACTATTTAGTGCGGGTTTGTGTGGGTGACCATTTAGTGTGTATGTGTGACCATTTAGTGTGTGTGTGTGTGAGCATTTAGTGTGTGTGTGTGACCATTAAATGTGTGTGCGTGTGTGTGACAATTTAGTGTGTGTGTGTGTGTGTGTGACCATTAAGTGTGGGTGTGTGTGTGACCATTTAGTGTGTGTGTGTGTGTGACCATTTAGTGTGTGTGTGACCATTTAGTGTGTGTGTGCATGTGTGTGAACTTTTAGTGTGGGTGTGTATGTGTGACCATTTAGTGTGGGTGTGTGTGCGAACATTTAGTGTGGGTGTGTGTGTGTGTCTTTGTGACCATTTAGTGTGTGTGTGTGTGTGACCATTAAGTGTGTGTGTGTATGTGTGTGACCATTTAGTGTGGGTGTGTGTGTGACCATTTAGTGTGGGAGTGTGTGGGTGACCATTTAGTGTGGGTGTATGTGTGTGACCATTTAGTGTGGGTGTGTGTGTGTGTGTCTGTGTGACCATTTAGTGTGTGTGAGTGTGTGTGTGTGTTTGTGTGTGTGTGTGTGTGTGTGTGTGTGTGTGTGTGTGTGTGTGTGTGTGTGACCATTTATTTTGTGTGTGTGTGTGACCATTTATTGTGTGTGTGTGTGTGTGTGACCATTTATTGTGGGTGTGTGTGTGACCATTTAGAGTGTGTGTGTGTGTGACCATTTAGTGTGCGTGTGTGACCATCTAGTGTGGGTGTGTGTGTGTGACCATTTAGTGTGTGTGTGTGTGTGTGTGTGTGTGTGTGTGACCGTTTAGTGTGTGTGTGTGTGGGTGACCATTTAGTGTGTGTGTGTGACCATTTAGTATGTGTATGTGGGTGACCATTTAGAGTGTGTTTGGGTGACCATTTAGTATGTGTGTGTGTGTATGTGTGTGTGTGAGTGACCATTTAGTGTGTGTGTGTGTGTGTTGAACATTTAGTGTGTGTGTGTGTGGGTGACTATTTAGTGTGGGTGTGTGTGTGTGACCATTTAGTGTGTGTGTGTGTGTGTGTGTGGGTGACTATATAGTGTGGGTGTGTGTGTGTGTGTGACCATTAAGTGGGTGTGTGTATGGGTGACTATTTAGTGTGGGTGTGTGTGTGTGTGACCGTTTATAGTGTGAGTGTGTGACCATTTAGTGTGGGTGTGTGTGTGTGACCAAGAAGGATGGATGTGTGTGTGACCATTTAGTGTGTGTGTGTGTGTGTGTGTGTGTGTGTGTGTGAATGTTTAGTGTGTGTGTGTGTGTGTGTGAACATTTAGTGTGTGAGTGACCATTTAGTGTGTGTGTGTGTGTGTGTGTGTGTGTGTGTGTGTGTGTGTATGTGTGTGTGTGTGTGTGCGTGTGTGTGCGTGTGTGTGTGCGTGTGTGACAATTTAGTGTGGGTGTGTGTGTGTGAACATTTAGTGTGTGAGTGACCATTTAGTGTGTGTGTGTGACCATTTAGTGTGTGTGTGTGTGTGTGTGTGTGTGTGTGTGTGTGTGTGTGTGTGTGTGTGTGTGTGTGTGACAATTTAGTGTGGGTGTGTGTGTGTGAACATTTAGAGTGTGAGTGACCATTTAGTGTGTTTGTGTGTGTGTGTGTGTGTATGTGTGTGTGTGTGTGTGTGTGCGTGTGTGTGCGCGTGTGTGTGTGTGTGTGTGACTATTTAGTGTGGGTGTGTGTGTGTGTGAACTTTTAGTTTGTGTGTGTGTGACCATTTAGTGTGGGTGTGTGTGTGACCATTTAATGTGTGATTTTGTGTGTGCGTGTGTTTGTGTGTGTGACCATTTAGTGTGTGTGTGTGTGACCATTTAGTGTGTGTGTGTGTGGGTGATCATTTAGTGTGGGTGTGTGTGTGTGTGACCATTTAGTGTGAGTGTGTGTGTGTGACCATTTAGTGTGGGTGTGTGTGTGACCACTAAGTGTGTGTGTGTGTACATCTGACTATTTAGTGCGGGTTTGTGTGGGTGACCATTTAGTGTGTATGTGTGACCATTTAGTGTGTGTGTGTGTGAGCATTTAGTGTGTGTGTGTGACCATTAAATGTGTGTGCGTGTGTGTGACAATTTAGTGTGTGTGTGTGTGTGTGTGACCATTAAGTGTGGGTGTGTGTGTGACCATTTAGTGTGTGTGTGTGTGTGTGTGACAATTTAGTGTGGGTGTGTGTGTGAATATTTAGTGTGTGTGTGACCATTTAGTGTGTGTGTGCGTGTGTGTGAACTTTTAGTGTGGGTGTGTATGTGTGACCATTTAGTGTGGGTGTGTGTGCGAACATTTAGTGTGGGTGTGTGTGTGTGTCTTTGTGACCATTTAGTGTGTGTGTGTGTGTGTGTTTGTGTGTGTGTGTGACCATTTAGTGTGTGTGTGTGTGACCATTAAGTGTGTGTGTGTATGTGTGTGACCATTTAGTGTGGGTGTGTGTGTGACCATTTAGTGTGGGAGTGTGTGGGTGACCATTTAGTGTGGGTGTATGTGTGTGACCATTTAGTGTGGGTGTGTGTGTGTGTCTGTGTGACCATTTAGTGTGTGTGAGTGTGTGTGTGTGTTTGTGTGTGTGTGTGTGTGTGTGTGTGTGTGTGTGTGTGTGTGTGTGTGTGTGTGTGACCATTTATTTTGTGTGTGTGTGTGACCATTTATTTTGTGTGTGTGTGTGTGTGTGACCATTTAGTGTGGGTGTGTGTGTGACCATTTAGTGTGTGAGTGTGTGGGTGACCATTTATTGTGGGTGTGTGTGTGACCATTTAGAGTGTGTGTGTGTGTGACCATTTAGTGTGCGTGTGTGACCATCTAGTGTGGGTGTGTGTGTGTGACCATTTAGTGTGTGTGTGTGTGTGTGTGTGTGTGTGTGTGTGTGTGTGACCGTTTAGTGTGTGTGTGTGTGGGTGACCATTTAGTGTGTGTGTGTGACCATTTAGAATGTGTATGTGGGTGACCATTTAGAGTGTGTTTGGGTGACCATTTAGTATGTGTGTGTGTGTATGTGTGTGTGTGAGTGACCATTTAGTGTGTGTGTGTGTGTGTGTGTGTGTTGAACATTTAGTGTGTGTGTGTGTGGGTGACTATTTAGTGTGGGTGTGTGTGTGTGACCATTTAGTGTGTGTGTGTGTGTGTGGGTGACTATATAGTGTGGGTGTGTGTGTGTGTGTGACAATTAAGTGGGTGTGTGTATGGGTGACTATTTAGTGTGGGTGTGTGTGTGTGTGACCTTTTAGTGTGTGTGTGTGTGGGTGACCATTTAGTGTGGGTGTGTGTGTGACCATTTAGTGTATGTGTGTGTGTGTGTGTGTGTGTGTGTGTGTGTCTGTGACTATTTAGTGTGGGTGTGTTTGTGTAACCATTTAGTTTGGGCGTGTGTGTGACCATTTAATGTGTGTGTGTGTGTGACCATTTAGTGTGGGTGTGTGTGTGACCATTTAGAGTGTGTGTGTGTGATTATTTAGTGTGTGTGTGTGACCATCTAGTGTGGCTGTGTGTGTGTGATCATTTAGTGTGTGTGTGTGTGACCATTTAGTGTTTGTGTGTGTGGGTGACTATTTAGTGTGGGTGTGTGTGTGTGTGACCATTTAGTGTGTGTGTGTGGGTGACCATTTAGTGTATGTGTGTGTGACTTTTTAGTGTGGGTGTGTTTGTGTAACCATTTAGTGTGGGTGTTTATGTGACCATTTAGTGTATGTGTGTGTGTGTGTGTGAGTGTGACCATTTAGTGTGTGTGAGTGTGTGTGTGACCATTTAGTGTGTGTGTGTGTGTGGGTGACCATTCAGTGTGGGTGTGTGTGTGACCATTTAATGTGTGTGGGTGACCATTTAGTGTGGGTGTGTGTGTGTGACCCAAAAGTGTGGGTGTGTGTGTGACCATTTAGTGTGTGTGTGTGTGTGTGTGTGTGTGTGTGTGTGTGACTATTCAGTGTGGGTGTGTGTGTGTGACCATTTAGTGTGTGTGTGTGACCATTTAGTGTGTGTGTGTGTGTGTGTGTTACCATGTAGAGTGTGTGTGTATTTGTGTGTGTGTGTGTGACCATTTAGTGTGTGTGTGTGTGTGTGAGCATTTAGTGTGTGTGTGTGTGACCATTTAGAGTGGGTGTGTGTGTGTGTGACCATTTAGTGTGTGTGGTAGACGAGTTCGTGTGGGTGTGTGTGTGTGTGTATAAACATTCAGTGTGTGTGTGTGTGTGACCATTTAGTGTGTCTGTGACCATTTAGTGTGTGTGTGTGACCATTTAGTGTGGGTGTGTGTGTGAGTGTGACCATTTAGTGTGCGTCTGACCATTTAGTGTGTGTGTGTGTGTGACCATTTAGTGTGGGTGTGTGTGACCATTTAGTGTGTGTGTGTGTGTGTGTGACCATTTAGTGTGGATGTGTTTGTGTGTGTGACCATTTAGTGTGTGTGGTAGACGAGTTAGAGTGTGTGTGTGTGTGTGTAACCATTCACTGTGTGTGTGTGTGACCATTCAGTGTGTGTGTGACCATTTAGGGTGTGTGTGTGTGTGTGTGTGACCATTTAGTGTGGGTGCGTATGTGTGACAATTTAGTGTGTGTGTGTGTGGTTACCATTCAGTGTGGGTGAACATTTAGTGTGTGTGTGTGACCATTTACTGTGTGTGTGTGTGTGTGTGTGTGTGTGTGTGTGTGTGTGTGTGTGTGTGTGTGTGACTATTTAGTGTGTGTGTGTGTGTGTGTGTGTGTGTGTGACTTTTTAGTGTGTGTGTGTGTGTGTGTGTGTGTGTGTGTGTGTGAACATTTAGTTTGTGTGTGTGACCATTTAATGTGGGTGTGTGTGTGACCATTTAGTGTGTTTGTCTGACCATTTACTGTGTGTGTGTGAACATTTAGTTTGTGTGTGTGTGTGTTACCATTTAGAGTGTGTGTGTATTTGTGTGTGTGTGTGTGACCATTTAGTGTGTGTGTGTGTGTGTGACCATTTAGTGTGTGTGTGTGTGACCATTTAGTGTGTGTGTCTGTGTGTGTGACCATTTAGTGTGTGTGGTAGACGAGTTAGTGTGGGTGTGTGTGTGTGTGTTGAAACATTCAGTGTGTATGTGTCTGACCATTTTGTGTGTGTGTGACCATTTAGTGTGGGTGTGTTGTGTGTGTGACCATTGAGTGTGTGTGTGTGAGCATTTAGTGTGTGTGGTAGACGAGTTAGTGTGTGTGTGTGTGAGTAACCATTCAGTGTGTGTGTGTGTGTGACCATTTAGTGTGTGTGTGACCATTTAGTGTGGGTTTGTGTGTGACCATTTAGTGTGTGAATGTGTGTGGGTGACCATTTAGTGTGGGTGTGTGTGTGACCATTTATTGTGTGTGTGTGTGACCATTTATTGTGTGTGTGTGACCATTTAGTGTGGGTGTGTGTGTGTGACCAATAAAGATGGGTGTGTGTGTGACCATTTAGTGTGTGTGTGTGTGTGTGTGTGTGTGTGTGTGTGTGTGTGTGTGTGTGTGGCTATTTAGTGTGGGTGTGTGTGTGTGAACATTTAGTGTGTGTGTGTGTGACCATTTAGTGTGTGTTTGTGTGTGTGTGTGTGTGTGTGTGTGTGTGTGTGTCTGTGTGTTTGTGTGTGTGTGTGTGTGTGTGTGTGTGTGTGTGACCATGTAGTGTGGGTGTGTGTGTGTGAACTTTTAGTGTGTGTGTGTGTGTGTGACCATTTAGAGTGGGTGTGTGTGTGACCATTTAGTGTGTTTGTCTGACCATTTAGTGTGTGTTTGTGTGAGTTTGACCATTTAGTGTGGCTGTGTGTGTGACCATTTAGTGTGGGTGTGTGTGTGTGACCATTTAGTGTGGGTGTGTGTGTGTGTGTGTGTGTGACCTTTTAGTATTGTGTATGTGACCATTTAGTGTGGGTGTGTGTGTGACCATCTAGTGTGTGTGTTTGTGTGTGTGTGTGTGTGTGTGTGTGTGTGTGTGTGTGTGACCATTCAGTGTGTGTGTGTGTGTGTGTGTGTGTGTTCACCATTTAGTGTGGATGTGTGTGTGACCATTCAGTGTGTGTGTGTGTGACCATTTAGTGTGGGTGTGTGTGTGTGACCATTTAGTGTGGGTGTGTGTGTGTGACCATTTAGTGTGGGTGTGTGTGTGTGTGTGACCATTTAGTGTTTGTGTGGGTGACCATTTAGTGTGTGTGTGTGTGGGTGTGTGTGTGAGTGTCCATTTAGTGTGTGTTTGTGTGTGACCATTTAGTGTGTGTTTGTGTGACCATTTAGTGTGTGTGTGTGTCTGTGTGTGACCATTTAGTGTGTGTATGTCTGTGTGTGTGTGTTATCATTTAGTGTGGGTGTGTGTGTGTGTGTGACCATTTAATTTTTTTCTGTGTGTGTGACCATTTAGTGTGTGTGTGTGTGTGTGTGTGTGTGTGTGTGTGTGACCATTTAGAGCTTGTGTGACCTTTTAGTATGTGTGTATGTGACCATTTAGTGTCGG
>JANJGN010000008.1:19905048-19907548 GCA_026770705.1 Isurus oxyrinchus
TGTGTGTGTGTGACCATTTAGTGTGTGTGTGTGTCCATTTAGTGTGTGTGTGTGTGTGTGTGTGTGTGTGACCATTTAGTGTGTGTTTGGGCGACCATTTAGTGTGTGTGTGTGTGTGTGTGTGTGTGTGTGTGTGTCCATTTATTGTGTGTGTGTGTGACCATTTAGTGTGTATGTGGGTGAACATTTAGTGTGTGTGAGTGTGATCATTTAGTGTGTGTTTGGTTGACCATTTACAGTGTGTGTGTGTGTATGACCATTTTGTGTGTGCGAGTGTGTGTGTGACCATTTAGTGTGTTTGTGTGTGTGTGTGTGTGACCATTTAGTGTGTGTGTGTGTTTGTGTGACCATTTAATGTTTGTGTGTTTGTGTGACCATTTAGTGTGTGTGTGTGTTTGTGTGACCATTTAGAGTCTGTGTGACCTTTTAGTATTGTGTATGTGACCATTTAGTGTGGGTGTGTGTGTGACCATCTAGTGTGTGTGTTTGTGTGTGTGTGTGTGTGTGTGTGTGTGTGTGTGTGTGACCATTCAGTGTGTGTGTGTGTGTGTGTGTGTGTGTGTGTGTGTGTGTGTGTGTGTGTTCACCATTTAGTGTGGATGTGTGTGTGTGACCATTTAGTGTGGGTGTGTGTGTGACCATTTAGTGTTGGTGTGTGTGTGTGTGTGAACATTTAGTGTGTGTGTGTGTGTGTGACCATTTAGTGTGTGTGTGTGTGACCATTTAGCGTTTGTGTGTGTGTGACCATTTAGTGTGGGTGTGTGTGTGTGACCATTAAGTGTGTGTGTGTGTGACCATTTAGTGTGTGTGTGTGTCCATTTAGTGTGTGTGTGTGTGTGTGTGTGTGTGTGTGTGACCATTTAGTGTGTGTTTGGGCGACCATTTAGTGTGTGTGTGTGTGTGTGTGTGTGTGTGTGTGTGTGTGTCCATTTATTGTGTGTGTGTGTGACAATTTAGTGTGTATGTGGGTGAACATTTAGTGTGTGTGAGTGTGATCATTTAGTGTGTGTTTGGTTGACCATTTACTGTGTGTGTGTGTGTATGACCATTTTGTGTGTGCGATTGTGTGTGTGACCATTTAGTGTGTTTGTGTGTGTGTGTGTGACCATTTAGTGTGGGTGTGTGTGTGTGTGACCATTTAATGTTTGTGTGTGTGTGTGACCATTTAGTGTGTGTGTATGTTTGTGTGACCATTTAGAGTCTGTGTGACCTTTTAGTATTGTGTATGTGACCATTTAGTGTGGGTGTGTGTGTGACCATCTAGTGTGTGTGTTTGTGTGTGTGTGTGTGTGAGTGTGTGTGTGTGTGTGTGTGTGTGTGACCATTCAGTGTGTGTGTGTGTGTGTGTGTGTGTGTGTGTCTGTGTGTGTTCACCATTTAGTGTGGATGTGTGTGTGTGACCATTTAGTGTGGGTGTGTGTGTGTGACCATTTAGTGTGGGTGTGTGTGTGTGTGACCATTTAGTGTTTGTGTGGGTGACCATTTTGTGGGTGTGTGTGTGGGTGTGTGTGTGAGTGTCCATTTAGTGTGTGTTTGTGTGTGACCATTTAGTGTGTGTTTGTGTGACCATTTAGTGTGTGTGTGTGTCTGTGTGTGACCATTTAGTGTGTGTTTGTCTGTGTGTGTGTGTTATCATTTAGTGTGGGTGTGTGTGTGTGTGACCATTTAATGTTTGTCTGTGTGTGACCATTTAGTGTGTGTGTGTGTGTGTGTGTGTGACCATTTAGAGTTTGTGTGACCTGTTAGTATGTGTGTATGTGACCATTTAGTGTCGGTGTGTGTGTGACCATCTAGTGTGTGTGTGTGTGTGTGAGTGTGTGTGTGTGTGACCATTCAGTGTGTGTGTGTGTGTGTGTGTGTGTGTGTGTGTGTGTGTGTGTGTGTGTGTGTGTGTGTATGTGTGTGTGTGTTCACCATTTAGTGTGGATGTGTGTGTGTGAACATTTAGTGTGGGTGTGTGTGTGTGACCATTTAGTGTGGGTGTGTGTGTGTGTGTGACCATTTAGTGTTTGTGTGGGTGACCATTTAGAGTGTGTGTGTGTGGGTGTGTGTGTGAGTGTCCATTTAGTGTGTGTTTGTGTGTGACCATTTAGCCTGTGTTTGTGTGACCATTAAGTGTGTGTGTGTGTCTGTGTGTGACCATTTAGTGTGTGTATGCCTGTGTGTGTGTGTTATCATTTAGTGTGGGTGTGTGTGTGTGTGACCATTTAATTTTTGTCTGTGTGTGTGACCATTTAGTGTGTGTGTGTGTGTGTGTGACCATTTAGAGTTTGTGTGACCTTTTAGTATGTGTGTATGTGACCATTTAGTGTCGGTGTGTGTGTGACCATCTAGTGTGTGTGTGTGTGTGTGAGTGTGTGTGTGTGTGACCATTCAGTGTGTGTGTGTGTGTATGTGTGTGTGTGTGTGTGTGTGTGCGTGTGTGTGTGTGTGTGTGTGACCATTGAGTGTGGGTTTGTGTGTGTGTCGCTGAACATTTAGTGTGTGTGTGTGTGTGTGT
>JANJGN010000008.1:19912548-19917548 GCA_026770705.1 Isurus oxyrinchus
TTTGGGCGACCATTTAGTGTGTGTGTGTGTGTGTGTGTGTGTGTGTGTGTGTGTGTGTGTGTCCATTTATTGTGTGTGTGTGTGACCATTTAGTGTGTATGTGGGTGAACATTTAGTGTGTGTGAGTGTGATCATTTAGTGTGTGTTTGGTTGACCATTTACAGTGTGTGTGTGTGTATGACCATTTTGTGTGTGCGAGTGTGTGTGTGACCATTTAGTGTGTTTGTGTGTGTGTGTGTGTGACCATTTAGTGTGTGTGTGTGTTTGTGTGACCATTTAATGTTTGTGTGACCATTTAGTGTGTGTGTGTGTTTGTGTGACCATTTAGAGTCTGTGTGACCTTTTAGTATTGTGTATGTGACCATTTAGTGTGGGTGTGTGTGTGACCATCTAGTGTGTGTGTTTGTGTGTGTGTGTGTGTGTGTGTGTGTGTGTGACCATTCAGTGTGTGTGTGTGTGTGTGTGTGTGTGTGTGTGTGTGTGTCTGTGTGTGTTCACCATTTAGTGTGGATGTGTGTGTGTGACCATTTAGTGTGGGTGTGTGTGTGACCATTTAGTGTTGGTGTGTGTGTGTGTGTGAACATTTAGTGTGTGTGTGTGTGTGACCATTTAGTGTGTGTGTGTGTGTGACCATTTAGCGTTTGTGTGTGTGTGACCATTTAGTGTGGGTGTGTGTGTGTGACCATTAAGTGTGTGTGTGTGTGACCATTTAGTGTGTGTGTGTGTCCATTTAGTGTGTGTGTGTGTGTGTGTGTGTGTGTGTGACCATTTAGTGTGTGTTTGGGCGACCATTTAGTGTGTGTGTGTGTGTGTGTGTGTGTGTGTGTGTGTGTGTCCATTTATTGTGTGTGTGTGTGACCATTTAGTGTGTATGTGGGTGAACATTTAGTGTGTGTGAGTGTGATCATTTAGTGTGTGTTTGGTTGACCATTTACTGTGTGTGTGTGTGTATGACCATTTTGTGTGTGCGAGTGTGTGTGTGACCATTTAGTGTGTTTGTGTGTGTGTGTGTGCGACCATTTAGTGTGTTTGTGTTTGTGTGTGACCATTTAATGTTTGTGTGTGTGTGTGACCATTTAGTGTGTGTGTATGTTTGTGTGACCATTTAGAGTCTGTGTGACCTTTTAGTATTGTGTATGTGACCATTTAGTGTGGGTGTGTGTGTGACCATCTAGTGTGTGTGTTTGTGTGTGTGTGTGTGTGTGTGTGTGTGTGTGTCTGTGTGTGACCATTCAGTGTGTGCGTGTGTGTGTGTGTGTGTGTGTGTGTCTGTGTGTGTTCACCATTTAGTGTGGATGTGTGTGTGTGACCATTTAGTGTGGGTGTGTGTGTGTTTGTGTGTGAGTGTGTGTGTGTGACTATTCAGTGTGTGGGTGTGTGTGTGTGACCATTAAGTGTGTGTGTGTGTGACCATTTAGTTTGGGTGTGTGTGTGTGACAGTTTAGTTCGGGAGTGAGTGTGTGACCATTTAGTGTGTGTCTGTGTGACCATTGAGTGTGTGTGTGACCATTTAGTGTGGGTGTTTGTGTGTTTGTGTGTGAGTGTGTGTGTGTGACTATTCAGTGTGTGGGTGTGTGTGTGTGACCATTAAGTGTGTGTGTGTGTGACCATTTAGTTTGGGTGTGTGTGTGTGACCATTTAGTGTCGGTGTGTGTGACAATTTAGTTCGGGGGTGTGTGTGTGACCATTTAGTGTGGGTGTGTGTGTGTGACCATTTAGTGTGTGTGTGTGTGACCATTTAGTGTGTGTGTGTGTCCATTTAGTGTGTGTGTGTGTGTGTGTGTGTGTGACCATTCAGTGTGTGTTTGGGCGACCATTTAGTGTGTGTGTGTGTGTGTGTCTGTGTGTGTGTCTGTGTGTGTGTCCATTTATTGTGCGTGTGTGTGACCATTTAGTGTGTATGTGGGTGAACATTTAGTGTGTGTGAGTGTGATCATTTAGTGTGTGTTTGGTTGACCATTTACTGTGTGTGTGTGTGTGTATGACCATTTTGTGTGTGCGAGTGTGTGTGTGACCATTTAGTGTGTGTATGTGTGTGTGTGTGTGTGTGTGTGTGTCTGTGTGTGACCATTTTGTGTGTGTGTGCGTGTGTGTGACCATTTAGTGTGTCTGTGTGTGTGACCATTTAGTGTGTGTGTGTGTGTGACCATTTAGTGGGTGTGTGTGTGTGTGTGTGTGTGTGTGTGGGTGACCATTTAGTGTGTGTGTGTGTGTGTGTGTGTGTGTGTGTGATCATTTAGTTCGGGGGTGTGTGTGTGTGACCATTTAGTGTGGGTGTGTGTGTGTGACCATTTAGTGTGTGTGTGTGTGACCATTTAGTGTGTGTGTGTGTCCATTTAGTGTGTGTGTGTGTGTGTGTGTGTGTGTGTGTGTGTGTGACCATTTAGTGTGTGTTTGGGCGACCATTTAGTGTGTGTGTGTGTGTGTGTGTGTGTGTGTGTGTGTGTGTGTGTGTGTCCATTTATTGTGTGTGTGTGTGACCATTTAGTGTGTATGTGGGTGAACATTTAGTGTGTGTGAGTGTGATCATTTAGTGTGTGTTTGGTTGACCATTTACAGTGTGTGTGTGTGTATGACCATTTTGTGTGTGCGAGTGTGTGTGTGACCATTTAGTGTGTTTGTGTGTGTGTGTGTGTGACCATTTAGTGTGTGTGTGTGTTTGTGTGACCATTTAATGTTTGTGTGACCATTTAGTGTGTGTGTGTGTTTGTGTGACCATTTAGAGTCTGTGTGACCTTTTAGTATTGTGTATGTGACCATTTAGTGTGGGTGTGTGTGTGACCATCTAGTGTGTGTGTTTGTGTGTGTGTGTGTGTGTGTGTGTGGTGTGTGTGTGTGTGACCATTCAGTGTGTGTGTGTGTGTGTGTGTGTGTGTGTGTGTGTGTGTGTGTGTGTGTCTGTGTGTGTTCACCATTTAGTGTGGATGTGTGTGTGTGACCATTTAGTGTGGGTGTGTGTGTGACCATTTAGTGTTGGTGTGTGTGTGTGTGTGAACATTTAGTGTGTGTGTGTGTGTGACCATTTAGTGTGTGTGTGTGTGTGACCATTTAGCGTTTGTGTGTGTGTGACCATTTAGTGTGGGTGTGTGTGTGTGACCATTAAGTGTGTGTGTGTGTGACCATTTAGTGTGTGTGTGTGTCCATTTAGTGTGTGTGTGTGTGTGTGTGTGTGTGTGTGTGTGACCATTTAGTGTGTGTTTGGGCGACCATTTAGTGTGTGTGTGTGTGTGTGTGTGTGTGTGTCCATTTATTGTGTGTGTGTGTGACCATTTAGTGTGTATGTGGGTGAACATTTAGTGTGTGTGAGTGTGATCATTTAGTGTGTGTTTGGTTGACCATTTACTGTGTGTGTGTGTGTATGACCATTTTGTGTGTGCGAGTGTGTGTGTGACCATTTAGTGTGTTTGTGTGTGTGTGTGTGTGACCATTTAGTGTGTTTGTGTTTGTGTGTGACCATTTAATGTTTGTGTGTGTGTGTGACCATTTAGTGTGTGTGTATGTTTGTGTGACCATTTAGAGTCTGTGTGACCTTTTAGTATTGTGTATGTGACCATTTAGTGTGGGTGTGTGTGTGACAATCTAGTGTGTGTGTTTGTGTGTGTGTGTGTGTGTGTGTGTGTGTGTGTCTGTGTGTGACCATTCAGTGTGTGCGTGTGTGTGTGTGTGTGTGTGTGTGTCTGTGTGTGTTCACCATTTAGTGTGGATGTGTGTGTGTGACCATTTAGTGTGGGTGTGTGTGTGTGACCATTTAGTGTGGGTGTGTGTGTGTGTGACCATTTAGTGTTTGTGTGGGTGACCATTTTGTGGGTGTGTGTGTGGGTGTGTGTGTGAGTGTCCATTTAGTGTGTGTTTGTGTGTGACCATTTAGTGTGTGTTTGTGTGACCAGTTAGTGTGTGTGTGTGTCGGTGTGTGACCATTTAGTGTGTGTTTGTCTGTGTGTGTGTGTTATCATTTAGTGTGGGTGTGTGTGTGTGTGACCATTTAATTTTTGTCTGTGTGTGACCATTTAGTGTGTGTGTGTGTGTGTGTGTGTGTGTGACCATTTAGAGTTTGTGTGACCTGTTAGTATGTGTGTATGTGACCATTTAGTGTCGGTGTGTGTGTGACCATCTAGTGTGTGTGTGTGTGTGTGAGTGTGTGTGTGTGTGACCATTCAGTGTGTGTGTGTGTGTGTGTGTGTGTGTGTGTGTGTGTCTGTGTTGCTGTGTGTGTGTGTGTGTGTGTGTGTGTGTGTGTGTGTGTGTGTGTGTGTGTGACTATTCAGTGTGTGGGTGTGTGTGTGTGACCATTAAGTGTGTGTGTGTGTGACCATTTAGTTTGGGTGTGTGTGTGTGACAGTTTAGTTCGGGAGTGAGTGTGTGACCATTTAGTGTGTGTCTGTGTGACCATTGAGTGTGTGTGTGACCATTTAGTGTGGGTGTTTGTGTGTTTGTGTGTGAGTGTGTGTGTGTGACTATTCAGTGTGTGGGTGTGTGTGTGTGACCATTAAGTGTGTGTGTGTGTGACCATTTAGTTTGGGTGTGTGTGTGTGACCATTTAGTGTCGGTGTGTGTGACAATTTAGTTCGGGGGTGTGTGTGTGACCATTTAGTGTGGGTGTGTGTGTGTGACCAATTAGTGTGTGTGTGTGTGACCATTTAGTGTGTGTGTGTGTCCATTTAGTGTGTGTGTGTGTGTGTGTGTGTGTGACCATTCAGTGTGTGTTTGGGCGACCATTTAGTGTGTGTGTGTGTGTGTGTGTCTGTGTGTGTGTGTGTGTGTGTGTCCATTTATTGTGCGTGTGTGTGACCATTTAGTGTGTATGTGGGTGAACATTTAGTGTGTGTGAGTGTGATCATTTAGTGTGTGTTTGGTTGACCATTTACTGTGTGTGTGTGTGTGTATGACCATTTTGTGTGTGCGAGTGTGTGTGTGACCATTTAGTGTGTGTATGTGTGTGTGTGTGTGTGTGTGTGTGTCTGTGTGTGACCATTTTGTGTGTGTGTGTGTGTGTGTGACCA
>JANJGN010000008.1:19960048-19975048 GCA_026770705.1 Isurus oxyrinchus
GACCATTTAGTGTGGCTGTGTGTGTGACCATTTAGTGTGGGTGTGTGACCATTTTGTGTGTGTGTGCGTGACCATTTATTCTGTGTGTGTGTGTGACCATTTAGGGTTGGTGTGTGTGTGTGACCATTTAGTGTGGGTGTGTGTGTGACCATTTAGTGTGGGTGTGTGACCATTTAATTTGTGTGTGTGTGTGACCATTTAGTGTGTGTTTGCATGTGACCATTTAGTGTGTGTGTGGGTGACCCTTTAGTGTGGGTCTGTATGTGACCATTTAGTGTTTGTGTGTGTGTGTGTGTGACCCTTTAGTGTGTGTGTGACCATTTAGTGCGGGTGTGTGTGTGTGACCATTAGTGTGTGTGTGTGTGTGACCATTCAGTGTGTGTGTGACCATTTAATGTGGGTGTGTGTAGGTGTGTGTGTGTGATCATTTAGTGTGTGTGTGACCATTTAGTGTGGGTGTGTGTGTGTGACCATTTAGTGTGCTTGTGTGTTTGTGTGACCATTTAGTGTGTGTGTGACCATTTAGTGTGGGTATGTGTGTATGACCATTTAGTGTATGTGTGACCATTTAGTGTGGGTGTGTGTGTGTGACCATTTAGTGTGGGTGTGTGTGCGACCATTTATTGTGTGTGTGACCATTTAGTGTGGGTGTGTGTGTGTGACCATTTATTGTGTGTGTGACCATTTAGTGTGGGTGTGTGTGGGTGTTTGTGTGTGACCATTTAGTGTGTGTGTGACCATTTAGTGTGTGGCTGTGTGTGTGTGACCATTTAGTGTCGTTGTCTGTGTGTGACCATTTAGTGTGGGTGTGTGTCTGTGACCATTTACTGTGGCTGTGTGTGTGACCATTTAGTGTCTGTGTGACCATTTAGTGTGGGTGTGTGTGTGTGACCATTTAGTGTGTGTGTGTGTGACCATTTAGTGTGGGTGTGTGTGTGTGACCATTTAGTGTGTGTGTGTGTGTGTGTGTGAAAATTTAGTGTGGGCGTGTGTGTGAACTTTTAGTGTGTGTGTGACCATTTATTGTGGGTGTGTGTGTGTGTCTGTGTGTGCGTGTGTGTGTGTGACTTTTTAGTGTGGGTGTGTGTGTGTGACCATTTAGTGTGAATGTTTGTGTGTGTGTGTGTGTGTGTGTGTGTGTGTGTGTGTGTGTGTGTGTGAACATTTAGTATCGGTCTTTGTGTGACCATTTAGAGTGTGTGTGTGTGTGTGTGTGTGTGACCATTTAGTGTGGGTGTGTATGTGTGACCATTTAGTGTGAGTGTGTGTGTGTGTGTGTGTGTGTGTGTGTGTGTGTGTGTCTGTGTGTGTGTGTGACCATTTAGTGTCGGTCTGTGTGTGACCATTTAGTGAGTGTGTGTGTGTGTGTGTGTGTGACCCATTAGTGTGTGTGACCATTTAGTGTGGGTGTGTGTGTGTGACCATTTAGTGTTGGTTTGTGTGTGTGCGACCATTTAGTGTGTGTGTGTGTGTGTGACCATTTAGTGTGTGTGTGTGTGTGACCATTTAGTTTGTGTGTGTGTGTGTGTGTGTGTGACCATTTAGTGTGTGTGTGTGTGTGTGTGTGTGTGTGTGTGTGTGTGTGTGTGTGACCATTTAGTGTTGGTTTGGTTGTGTGTGACCATTTAGTGTGTGTTTGTGTTTGTGTGTGACCATTTAGTGTGCGTGTGTGTGTGTGACCATTTAGTGTGTGTGTGTGACCATTTAGTGTGGTTGTGTTTGGGTGTGTGTGAGTGTGACCATTTAGTGTGGGTATGTGTGGGTGACCATTTAGTGTTGGTGTGTGTGTGACTATTTCGTGTGTGTGTATGTGTGTGACCATTTATTGTGGGTGTGTGTGTGACCATTTAGTTTGAGTGTGTGTGTGTGTGAACATTTATTGTGTGTGTGTGTGTGTGTGACCATTTAGGGTTGGTGTGTGTGTGTGACCATTTAGTGTGGCTGTGTGTGTGACCATTTAGTGTGGGTGTGTGACCATTTTGTGTGTGTGTGTGTGACCATTTATTCTGTGTGTGTGTGTGACCATTTAGGGTTGGTGTGTGTGTGTGACCATTTAGTGTGGGTGTGTGTGTGACCATTTAGTGTGGGTGTGTGACCATTTAATTTGTGTGTGTGTGTGACCATTTAGTGTGTGTTTGCATGTGACCATTTAGTGTGTGTGTGGGTGACCCTTTAGTGTGGGTCTGTATGTGACCATTTAGTGTTTGTGTGTGTGTGTGTGTGACCCTTTAGTGTGTGTGTGACCATTTAGTGCGGGTGTGTGTGTGTGACCATTTAGTGTGCTTGTGTGTTTGTGTGACCATTTAGTGTGTGTGTGACCATTTAGTGTGGGTATGTGTGTATGACCATTTAGTGTATGTGTGACCATTTAGTGTGGGTGTGTGTGTGTGACCATTTAGTGTGGGTGTGTGTGCGACCATTTATTGTGTGTGTGACCATTTAGTGTGGGTGTGTGTGTGTGACCATTTAGTGTGGGTGTGTGTGTGACCATTTAGTGTGTGTGACCATTTAGTGTGTGTGTGTGCATGACCATTTAGAGTGGGTGTGTGTGTGTGACCATTTAGTGTTTGTGTGTGTGTGAAAATTTAGTGTGGGTGTGTGTGTGACCATTTAGTGTGTGTGTGACCATTTATTGTGGGTGTGTGTGTGTGTGACCATTTAATGTGTGTTTGACCATTTAGTGTGTGTGTGTGTGTGTGTGTGTGTGTGTGTGTGTGTGTGTGTGTGTGTGTGTGTGTGTGTGTGTGTGTGTGTATGTGACCATTTAGTGTGGGTGTGGGTGTGTGTGTGTGACCATTTAGTGTGTGTGTGTGTGACCATTTAGTGTGGGTGTGTGTGTGACCATTTATTGTGTGTGTGATCATTTAGTGTGGGTGTGTGTGGGTGTTTGTGTGTGACCATTTAGTGTGTGTGTGACCATTTAGTGTGTGTGTGACCATTTAATGTGGGTGTGTGTAGGTGTGTGTGTATGTGACCATTTAGTGTGTGTGACCATTTAGTGTGGGTGTGTGTGTGTGACCAATTAGTGTGCGTGTGTGTGTGTGTGTTTGTCTGACCATTTAGTGTGTATCTGACCATTTAGTGTGGGTGTGTGTGTGACCATTTAGTGTGGGTGTGTGTGTGACCATTTATTTTGTGTGTGACCATTTAGTGTGCGTGTGTGTGGGTGTTTGTGTGTGACCATTTAGTGTGTGTGTGACCATTTAGTGTGTGGCTGTGTGTGTGTGACCATTTAGTGTCGGTGTCTGTGTGTGACCATTTAGTGTGGGTGTGTGTCTGTGACCATTTAGTGTGGCTGTGTGTGTGACCATTTAGTGTCTGTGTGACCATTTAGTGTGAGTGTGTGTGTGTGACCATTTAGTGTGTGTGTGTGTGACCATTTAGTGTGGGTGTGTGTGTGTGACCATTTAGTGTGGGTGTGTGTGTGACCATTTATTTTGTGTGTGACCATTTAGTGTGCGTGTGTGTGGGTGTTTGTGTGTGACCATTTAGTGTGTGTGTGACCATTTAGTGTGTGGCTGTGTGTGTGTGACCATTTAGTGTCGGTGTCTGTGTGTGACCATTTAGTGTGGGTGTGTGTCTGTGACCATTTAGTGTGGCTGTGTGTGTGACCATTTAGTGTCTGTGTGACCATTTAGTGTGAGTGTGTGTGTGTGACCATTTAGTGTGTGTGTGTGTGACCATTTAGTGTGGGTGTGTGTGTGTGACCATTTAGTGTGTGTGTGTGTGTGTGAAAATTTAGTGTGGGTGTGTGTATGTGACCATTTAGTGTGTGTGACCATTTAGTGTGGGTGTGTGTGTGTGACCAATTAGTGTGCGTGTGTGTGTGTGTGTGTTTGTCTGACCATTTAGTGTGTGTCTGACCATTTAGTGTGGGTGTGTGTGTGACCATTTAGTGTGGGTGTGTGTGTGACCATTTATTGTGTGTGTGACCATTTAGTGTGGGTGTGTGTGGGTGTTTGTGTGTGACCATTTAGTGTGTGTGTGACCATTTAGTGTGTGGCTGTGTGTGTGTGACCATTTAGTGTCGTTGTCTGTGTGTGACCATTTAGTGTGGGTGTGTGTCTGTGACCATTTACTGTGGCTGTGTGTGTGACCATTTAGTGTCTGTGTGACCATTTAGTGTGGGTGTGTGTGTGTGACCATTTAGTGTGTGTGTGTGTGACCATTTAGTGTGGGTGTGTGTGTGTGACCATTTAGTGTGTGTGTGTGTGTGTGTGTGAAAATTTAGTGTGGGCGTGTGTGTGAACTTTTAGTGTGTGTGTGACCATTTATTGTGGGTGTGTGTGTGTGTCTGTGTGTGCGTGTGTGTGTGTGACTTTTTAGTGTGGGTGTGTGTGTGTGACCATTTAGTGTGAATGTTTGTGTGTGTGTGTGTGTGTGTGTGTGTGTGTGTGTGTGTGTGTGTGTGTGTGTGAACATTTAGTATCGGTCTTTGTGTGACCATTTAGAGTGTGTGTGTGTGTGTGTGTGTGTGACCATTTAGTGTGGGTGTGTATGTGTGACCATTTAGTGTGAGTGTGTGTGTGTGTGTGTGTGTGTGTGTGTGTGTGTGTGTGTGTCTGTGTGTGTGTGTGACCATTTAGTGTCGGTCTGTGTGTGACCATTTAGTGAGTGTGTGTGTGTGTGTGTGTGTGACCCATTAGTGTGTGTGACCATTTAGTGTGGGTGTGTGTGTGTGACCATTTAGTGTTGGTTTGTGTGTGTGCGACCATTTAGTGTGTGTGTGTGTGTGTGACCATTTAGTGTGTGTGTGTGTGTGACCATTTAGTTTGTGTGTGTGTGTGTGTGTGTGTGACCATTTAGTGTGTGTGTGTGTGTGTGTGTGTGTGTGTGTGTGTGTGTGTGTGTGTGTGTGACCATTTAGTGTTGGTTTGGTTGTGTGTGACCATTTAGTGTGTGTTTGTGTTTGTGTGTGACCATTTAGTGTGCGTGTGTGTGTGTGACCATTTAGTGTGTGTGTGTGACCATTTAGTGTGGTTGTGTTTGGGTGTGTGTGAGTGTGACCATTTAGTGTGGGTATGTGTGGGTGACCATTTAGTGTTGGTGTGTGTGTGACTATTTCGTGTGTGTGTATGTGTGTGACCATTTATTGTGGGTGTGTGTGTGACCATTTAGTTTGAGTGTGTGTGTGTGTGAACATTTATTGTGTGTGTGTGTGTGTGTGACCATTTAGGGTTGGTGTGTGTGTGTGACCATTTAGTGTGGCTGTGTGTGTGACCATTTAGTGTGGGTGTGTGACCATTTTGTGTGTGTGTGCGTGACCATTTATTCTGTGCGTGTGTGTGACCATTTAGGGTTGGTGTGTGTGTGTGACCATTTAGTGTGGGTGTGTGTGTGACCATTTAGTGTGGGTGTGTGACCATTTAATTTGTGTGTGTGTGTGACCATTTAGTGTGTGTTTGCATGTGACCATTTAGTGTGTGTGTGGGTGACCCTTTAGTGTGGGTCTGTATGTGACCATTTAGTGTTTGTGTGTGTGTGTGTGTGACCCTTTAGTGTGTGTGTGACCATTTAGTGCGGGTGTGTGTGTGTGACCATTTAGTGTGCTTGTGTGTTTGTGTGACCATTTAGTGTGTGTGTGACCATTTAGTGTGGGTATGTGTGTATGACCATTTAGTGTATGTGTGACCATTTAGTGTGGGTGTGTGTGTGTGACGATTTAGTGTGGGTGTGTGTGCGACCATTTATTGTGTGTGTGACCATTTAGTGTGGGTGTGTGTGTGTGACCATTTAGTGTGGGTGTGTGTGTGACCATTTAGTGTGTGTGACCATTTAGTGTGTGTGTGTGCATGACCATTTAGAGTGGGTGTGTGTGTGTGACCATTTAGTGTTTGTGTGTGTGTGAAAATTTAGTGTGGGTGTGTGTGTGACCATTTAGTGTGTGTGTGACCATTTATTGTGGGTGTGTGTGTGTGTGACCATTTAATGTGTGTTTGACCATTTAGTGTGTGTGTGTGTGTGTGTGTGTGTGTGTGTGTGTGTGTGTGTGTGTGTGTGTGTGTGTGTGTGTGTGTGTG
Organism: Isurus oxyrinchus; assembly: GCA_026770705.1. Taxonomy (NCBI): domain Eukaryota; kingdom Metazoa; phylum Chordata; class Chondrichthyes; order Lamniformes; family Lamnidae; genus Isurus; species Isurus oxyrinchus. The sequence continues at coordinate 19,966,069 of JANJGN010000008.1, forward strand.
TGTGTGTGTATGTGACCATTTAGTGTGGGTGTGGGTGTGTGTGTGTGACCATTTAGTGTGTGTGTGTGTGAGCATTTAGTGTGGGTGTGTGTGTGACCATTTATTGTGTGTGTGATCATTTAGTGTGGGTGTGTGTGGGTGTTTGTGTGTGACCATTTAGTGTGTGTGTGACCATTTAGTGTGTGTGTGACCATTTAATGTGGGTGTGTGTAGGTGTGTGTGTATGTGACCATTTAGTGTGTGTGACCATTTAGTGTGGGTGTGTGTGTGTGACCAATTAGTGTGCGTGTGTGTGTGTGTGTTTGTCTGACCATTTAGTGTGTATCTGACCATTTAGTGTGGGTGTGTGTGTGACCATTTAGTGTGGGTGTGTGTGTGACCATTTATTTTGTGTGTGACCATTTAGTGTGCGTGTGTGTGGGTGTTTGTGTGTGACCATTTAGTGTGTGTGTGACCATTTAGTGTGTGGCTGTGTGTGTGTGACCATTTAGTGTCGGTGTCTGTGTGTGACCATTTAGTGTGGGTGTGTGTCTGTGACCATTTAGTGTGGCTGTGTGTGTGACCATTTAGTGTCTGTGTGACCATTTAGTGTGAGTGTGTGTGTGTGACCATTTAGTGTGTGTGTGTGTGACCATTTAGTGTGGGTGTGTGTGTGTGACCATTTAGTGTGTGTGTGTGTGTGTGTGAAAATTTAGTGTGGGTGTGTGTGTGAACTTTTAGTGTGTGTGTGACCATTTATTGTGGTTGTGTGTGTGTGTCTGTGTGTGCGTGTGTGTGTGTGACTTTTTAGTGTGGGTGTGTGTGTGTGACCATTTAGTGTGAATGTTTGTGTGTGTGTGTGTGTGTGTGTGTGTGTGTGTGTGTGTGTGTGTGACCATTTAGTGTGGGTGTGTATGTGTGACCATTTAGTGTGAGTGTGTGTGTGTGTGTGTGTGTGTGTGTGTGTGTGTCTGTGTGTGTGTGTGTGACCATTTAGTGAGTGTGTGTGTGTGTGTGTGTGTGTGTGTGTGACCCTTTAGTGTGTGTGACCATTTAGTGTGGGTGTGTGTGTGTGACCATTTAGTGTTGGTTTGTGTGTGTGCGACCATTTAGTGTGGGTGTGTGTGTGTGACCATTTAGTGTGTGTGTGTGTGTGTGACCATTTAGTTTGTGTGTGTGTGTGTGTGTGTGTGTGTGTGTGTGTGACCATTTAGTGTGTGTGTGTGTGTGTGTGTGTGTGTGTGTGTGTGTGTGTGTGTGTGTGACCATTTATTGTTGGTTTGGTTGTGTGTGACCATTTAGTGTGTGTTTGTGTGTGTGTGTGACCATTTAGTGTGCGTGTGTGTGTGTGACCATTTAGTGTGTGTGTGTGACTATTTAGTGTGGTTGTGTTTGGGTGTGTGTGAGTGTGACCATTTAGTGTGGGTATGTGTGGGTGATCATTTAGTGTTGGTGTGTGTGTGACTATTTCGTGTGTGTGTATGTGTGTGACCATTTATTGTGGGTGTGTGTGTGACCATTTAGTTTGAGTGTGTGTGCGTGAACATTTATTGTGGGTGTGTGTGTGTGTGGCCGTTTAGGGTTGGTGTGTGTGTGTGACCATTTAGTGTGGCTGTGTGTGTGACCATTTAGTGTGGGTGTGTGACCATTTTGTTGTGTGTGCGTGACCATTTATTCTGTGTGTGTGTGTGACCATTTAGGGTTGGTGTGTGTGTGTGACCATTTCGTGTGGGTGTGTGTGTGACCATTTAGTGTGGGTGTGTGACCATTTAATTTGTGTGTGTGTGTGACCATTTAGTGTCTGCTTGCATGTGACCATTTAGTGTGTGTGTGGGTGACCATTTAGTGTGGGTCTGTATGTGACCATTTAGTGTTTGTGTGTGTGTGTGTGTGTGTGTGACACTTTAGTGTGTGTGTGACCATTTAGTGCGGGTGTGTGTGTGTGACCAATAGTGTGGGTGTGTGTGTGACCATTCAGTGTGTGTGTGACCATTTAATGTGGGTGTGTGTAGGTGTGTGTGTGTGATCATTTAGTGTGTGTGTGACCATTTAGTGTGGATGTGTGTGTGTGACCATTTAGTGTGCTTGTGTGTGTGTGTGTTTGTGTGACCATTTAGTGTGTGTGTGACCATTTAGTGTGGGTATGTGTGTATGACCATTTAGTGTATGTGTGACCATTTAGTGTGGGTGTGTGTGTGTGACCATTTAGTGTGGGTGTGTGTGTGACCATTTATTGTGTGTGTGACCATTTGGTGTGGGTGTGTGTGTGTGACCATTTAGTGTGGGTGTGTGTCTGTGACCATTTAGTGTGGGTGTGTGTGTGACCATTTAGTGTGTGTGACCATTTAGTGTGTGTGTGTGCATGACCATTTAGTGTGGGTGTGTATGTGTGACCATTTAGTGTGTGTGTGTGTGTGTGTGAAAATTTAGAGTGGGTGTGTGTGTGACCATTTAGTGTGTGTGTGACCATTTATTGTGGGTGTGTGTGTGTGTGACCATTTAATGTGTGTGTGACCATTTAGTGTGTGTGTGTGTGTGTGTGTGTGTGTGTGTGTGTGTGTGTGTGTATGTGACCATTTAGTGTGGGTGTGGGTGTGTGTGTGTGACCATTTAGTGTGTGTGTGTGTGACCATTTAGTGTGGGTGTGTGTGTGACCATTTATTGTGTGTGTGGTCATTTAGTGTGGGTGTTTGTGGGTGTTTGTGTGTGACCATTTAGTGTGTGTATGACCATTTAGTGTGTGTGTGACAATTTAATGTGGGTGTGTGTAGGTGTGTGTGTATGTGACCATTTAGTGTGTGTGACCATTTAGTGTGGGTGTGTGTGTGTGACCAATTAGTGTGCGTGTGTGTGTGTGTGTTTGTCTGACCATTTAGTGTGTATCTGACCATTTAGTGTTGGGTGTGTGTGTGACCATTTAGTGTGGGTGTGTGTGTGACCATTTATTGTGTGTGTGACCATTTAGTGTGCGTGTGTGTGGGTGTTTGTGTGTGACCATTTAGTGTGTGTGTGACCATTTAGTGTGTGGCTGTGTGTGTGTGACCATTTAGTGTCGGTGTCTGTGTGTGACCATTTAGTGTGGGTGTGTGTCTGTGACCATTTAGTGTGGCTGTGTGTGTGACCATTTAGTGTCTGTGTGACCATTTAGTGTGGGTGTGTGTGTGTGACCATTTAGTGTGTGTGTGTGTGACCATTTAGTGTGGGTGTGTGTGTGTGACCATTTAGTGTGTGTGTGTGTGTGTGAAAATTTAGTGTGGGTGTGTGTGTGAACTTTTAGTGTGTGTGTGACCATTTATTGTGGTTGTGTGTGTGTGTCTGTGTGTGCGTGTGTGTGTGTGACTTTTTAGTGTGGGTGTGTGTGTGTGACCATTTAGTGTGAATGTTTTTGTGTGTGTGTGTGTGTGTGTGTGTGTGTGTGTGTGTGTGTGTGTGTGTGTGTGTGTGTGTGTGTGTGTGTGACCATTTAGTGTTGGTCTTTGTGTGATCATTTAGAGTGTGTGTGTGTGTGTGTGTGTGTGTGACCATTTAGTGTGGGTGTGTATGTGTGACCATTTAGTGTGAGTGTGTGTGTGTGTGTGTGTGTGTCTGTGTGTCTGTGTGTGTGTGTGACCATTTAGTGTCGGTCTTTGTGTGACCATTTAGTGAGTGTGTGTGTGTGTGTGTGTGTGTGTGTGTGTGTGTGTGACCCTTTAGTGTGTGTGACCATTTAGTGTGGGTGTGTGTGTGTGACCATTTAGTGTTGGTTTGTGTGTGTGCGACCATTTAGTGTGGGTGTGTGTGTGTGACCATTTAGTGTGTGTGTGTGCGTGTGACCATTTAGTTTGTGTGTGTGTGTGTGTGTGTGTGTGTGTGTGTGTGTTTGACACTTTAGTGTGTGTGACCATTTAGTGTGGGTGTGTGTGTGTGACCATTTAGTGTTGGTTTGTGTGTGTGCGACCATTTAGTGTGGGTGTGTGTGTGTGACCATTTAGTGTGTGTGTGTGTGTGTGTGTGTGACCATTTAGTTTGTGTGTGTGTGTGTGTGTGTGTGTGTGTGTGTGTGTGACCATTTAGTGTGTGTGTGTGTGTGTGTGTGTGTGTGTGTGTGTGTGTGTGTGTGACCATTTAGTGTTGGTTTGGTTGTATGTGACCATTTAGTGTGTGTTTGTGCGTGTGTTTGACCATTTAGTGTGCATGTGTGTGTGTGACCATTTAGTGTGTGTGTGTGACCATTTAGTGTGGTTGTGTTTGGGTGTGTGTGAGTGTGACCATTTAGTGTGGGTATGTGTGGGTGACCATTTAGTGTTGGTGTGTGTGTGGCTATTTCGTGTGTGTGTATGTGTGTGACCATTTATTGTGGGTGTGTGTGTGACCATTTAGTTTGAGTGTGTGTGTGTGAACATTTATTGTGGGTGTGTGTGTGTGACCATTTAGGGTTGTTTTGTGTGTGTGACCATTTAGTGTGGCTGTGTGTGTGACCATTTAGGGTTGGTGTGTGTGTGTGACCATTTAGTGTGGCTGTGTGTGTGACCATTTAGTGTGGGTGTGTGACCATTTTGTGTGTGTGTGCGTGACCATTTATTCTGTGTGTGTGTGTGTGACCATTTAGGGTTGGTGTGTGTGTGGGACCATTTAGTGTGGGTGTGTGTGTGACCATTTAGTGTGGGTGTGTGACCATTTAATTTGTGTGTGTGTGTGACCATTTAGTGTGTGTTTGCATGTGACCATTTAGTGTGTGTGTGGGTGACCCTTTAGTGTGGGTCTGTATGTGACCATTTAGTGTTTGTGTGTGTGTGTGTGTGTGACCCTTTAGTGTGTGTGTGACCATTTAGTGCGGGTGTGTGTGTGTGACCATTAGTGTGTGTGTGTGTGTGTGTGACCATTCAGTGTGTGTGTGAACATTTAATGTGGGTGTGTGTAGGTGTGTGTGTGTGATCATTTAGTGTGTGTGTGACAATTTAGTGTGGGTGTGTGTGTGTGACCATTTAGTGTGCTTGTGTGTTTGTGTGACCATTTAGTGTGTGTGTGACCATTTAGTGTGGGTATGTGTGTATGACCATTTAGTGTATGTGTGACCATTTAGTGTGGGTGTGTGTGTGTGTGACCATTTAGTGTGGGTGTGTGTGTGACCATTTATTGTGTGTGTGACTATTTAGTGTGTGTGTGTGTGTGTGACCATTTAGTGTGGGTGTGTGTCTGTGACCATTTCGTGTGGGTGTGTGTGTGACCATTTAGTGTGTGTGACCATTTAGTGTGTGTGTGTGCGTGACCATTTAGTGTGGGTGTGTGTGTGTGACCATTTAGTGTGTGTGTGTGTGTGTGTGTGAAAATTTAGTGTGGGTGTGTGTGTGACCAATTAGTGTGTGTGTGACCATTTATTGTGGGTGTATGTGTGTGTGACCATTTAATGTGTGTGTGACCATTTAGTGTGTGTGTGTGTGTGTGTGTTTGTGTGTGTGTGTGTGACAATTTAGTGTGGGTCTGTGTGTGACCATTTAGTGTGTGTGTGTGTGACACTTTGGTGTGTGTGTGTGTGTTTGACCATTTAGTGTCTGTGCGTGTGTGTGTGTGTGTTTGTGTGTGTGTGTGTGTGTGTGTGACCATTTAGTGTTGGTTTGTGTGCATGTGACCATTTCGTGTGTGTGTGTGTGTGTGTGTGTGTGTGTGTGATCATTTAGTGTGTGTGTGTGTGTGTGTGTCACCATTTAGTGTGTATGTGTGTGTGTGACCATTTAGTGTGGTTGTGTTTGGGTGTGTGTGTTTGTGACCATTTAGTGTGGGTATGTGTGGGTGAACATTTAGTGTTTGTGTGTGTGTGACCATTTAGTGTGTGTGTGTGTGTGTGACCATTTAGTGCGGGTGTGTGTGTGTGACCATTTAGTGTGTGTGTTGTTGACCATTTATTGTGTGTGTGTGTGTGTATGTGTGTGTGACTATTTAGGGTTGGTGTGTGTTTGTGACCATTTAGTGTGGGTGTGTGTGTGACCATTTAGTGAGGGTGTATGAGCATTTAGTGTGTGTGTGTGTGACCATTTAGTGTGTGTGTGTGTGTGTGTGTGTGTGTGACCATGAAGTGTGTCTGTGTGTGACCATTTAGTGTGTGTGTTGTTGAACATTTATTGTGTGTGTGTGTGTGTGACCATTTAGGGTTGGTGTGTGTGTGTGACCATTTTGTGTGGGTGTGTGTGTGACCATTTAGTGTGGCTGTGTGACCATTTAGTGTGTCTGTGTGTGACCATTTAGTGTGTGTGTTGTTGAACATTTATTGTGTGTGTGTGTGTGTGTGTGACCATTTAGGGTTGGTGTGTGTGTGTGACCATTTAGTGTCGGTCTTTGTGTGACCATTTAGTGAGTGTGTGTGTGTGTGTGTGTGTGTGTGTGTGTGTGTGTGACCCTTTAGTGTGTGTGACCATTTAGTGTGGGTGTGTGTGTGTGACCATTTAGTGTTGGTTTATGTGTGTGCGACCATTTAGTGTGGGTGTGTGTGTGTGACCATTTAGTGTGTGTGTGTGTGTGTGTGTGACCATTTAGTTTGTGTGTGTGTGTGTGTGTGTGTGTGTGTGTGTGTGACCATTTAGTGTGTGTGTGTGTGTGTGTGTGTGTGTGTGTGTGTGTGACCATTTAGTGTTGGTTTGGTTGTATGTGACCATTTAGTGTGTGTTTGTGCGTGTGTTTGACCATTTAGTGTGCATGTGTGTGTGTGACCATTTAGTGTGTGTGTGTGACCATTTAGTGTGGTTGTGTTTGGGTGTGTGTGAGTGTGACCATTTAGTGTGGGTATGTGTGGGTGACCATTTAGTGTTGGTGTGTGTGTGGCTATTTCGTGTGTGTGTATGTGTGTGACCATTTATTGTGGGTGTGTGTGTGACCATTTAGTTTGAGTGTGTGTGTGTGAACATTTATTGTGGGTGTGTGTGTGTGACCATTTAGGGTTGGTGTGTGTGTGTGACCATTTAGTGTGGCTGTGTGTGTGACCATTTAGGGTTGGTGTGTGTGTGTGACCATTTAGTGTGGCTGTGTGTGTGACCATTTAGTGTGGGTGTGTGACCATTTTGTGTGTGTGTGCGTGACCATTTATTCTGTGTGTGTGTGTGACCATTTAGGGTTGGTGTGTGTGTGTGACCATTTAGTGTGGGTGTGTGTGTGACCATTTAGTGTGGGTGTGTGACCATTTAATTTGTGTGTGTGTGTGACCATTTAGTGTGTGTTTGCATGTGACCATTTAGTGTGTGTGTGGGTGACCCTTTAGTGTGGGTCTGTATGTGACCATTTAGTGTTTGTGTGTGTGTGTGTGTGTGTGTGTGACCCTTTAGTGTGTGTGTGACCATTTAGTGCGGGTGTGTGTGTGTGACCATTAGTGTGTGTGTGTGTGTGTGTGTGACCATTCAGTGTGTGTGTGAACATTTAATGTGGGTGTGTGTAGGTGTGTGTGTGTGATCATTTAGTGTGTGTGTGACAATTTAGTGTGGGTGTGTGTGTGTGACCATTTAGTGTGCTTGTGTGTTTGTGTGACCATTTAGTGTGTGTGTGACCATTTAGTGTGGGTATGTGTGTATGACCATTTAGTGTATGTGTGACCATTTAGTGTGGGTGTGTGTGTGTGTGACCATTTAGTGTGGGTGTGTGTGTGACCATTTATTGTGTGTGTGACTATTTAGTGTGTGTGTGTGTGTGTGTGACCATTTAGTGTGGGTGTGTGTCTGTGACCATTTAGTGTGTGTGTGACCATTTATTGTGGGTGTGTGTGTGTGTGACCATTTAATGTGTGTGTGACCATTTAGTGTGTGTGTGTGTGTGTGTGTGTGTGTGTGTGTGTGTGTGTGTGTGTGTGTGTGTGACCATTTAGTATGGGTGTGTGTGTGCGACCATTTAGTGTGAGTGTGTGTGTGTGTTTGTGTGTGTGTGTGTGTGACCATTTAGTGTTGGTCTGTGTGTGACCATTCAGTGTGTGTGTGTGACCCTTTAGTGTGTGTGTGTGTGTGTGACCATTTAGTGTCTGTGCGTGTGTGTGACCATTTAGTTTGTGTGTGTGTGTGTGTGTGTGTGTGTGTGTATGTGTGACCATTTAGTGTTGGTTTGTGTGCATGTGACCATTTAGTGTATGTGTGTGTGTGTGTGTGTGACCATTTAGTGTGTGTGTGTGTGTGTGCCACCATTTAGTGTGTATGTGTGTGTGTGACCATTTAGTGTGGTTGTGTTTGGGTGTGTGTGTTTGTGACCATTTAGTGTGGGTATGTGTGGGTGAACATTTAGTGCGGGTGTGTGTGTGACCATTTAGTGTGTGTGTTGTTGACCATTTATTGTGTGTGTGTGTGTGTGTGTGTGTGACTATTTAGGGTTGGTGTGTGTTTGTGACCATTTAGTGTGGGTGTGTGTGTGACCATTTAGTGAGGGTGTATGAGCATTTAGTGTGTGTGTGTGTGACCATTTAGTGTGTGTGTGTGTGTGTGTGTGACCATGAAGTGTGTCTGTGTGTGACCATTTAGTGTGTGTGTTGTTGAACATTTATTGTGTGTGTGTGTGTGTGTGTGTGTGTGACCATTTAGGGTTGGTGTGTGTGTGTGACCATTTAGTGTGGGTGTGTGTGTGACCATTTAGTGTGGCTGTGTGACCATTTAGTGTGTGTGTGTGTGACCATTTAGTGTGTGTGTGTGTGTGTGACCATTTAGTGTGTGTTTGCATGTGACCATTTAGTGTGTGTGTGTGACCAATTAGTGTTGGTGTTTGTGTGTGACCATTTAGTGTGGGTGTGTGTGTGACCATTTAGTGTGGGTGTGTGACCATTTAGTGTGTGTGTGTGTGACCATTTAGTGTGTGTGTGTGTGACCATTTAGTGTGTGTTTGTATGTGACCATTTAGTGTGTGTGTGGGTGACCATTTTGTGTGTGTGTGCATGTGTGACCATTTAGTGTGGGTGTGTGTGTGTGTGTGACCATTTAGTGTGTGTGTGTGTGTGTGTGACCATTTAATGTTTGTGTGTGTGTGTGACCATTTAGGGTGTGTGTGTGTGTGTGTGTGTTTG
>JANJGN010000008.1:19987548-20000048 GCA_026770705.1 Isurus oxyrinchus
AGTGTGGGTGTGTATGTGTGACCATTTAGTGTGTGTGTGTGTGTGTGTGTGTGTGTGTGTGTGTGCGTGTGTGTGTGTGTGTGCGTGTGTGTGTGTGTGTGTGTGTGTGGGTGTGTATAACCATTTAGAATGTGTGTGTGTGTGTGTGTGAGACAATTTAGTGTGTGTGTGTGTGTGACCATTTAGTGTCTCTGTGTGTGTGTGTGTGACCATTTAGTGTGTGTGTGAGCGAGACCATTTAGTGTGTGTGTGTGTGTGTGTGTCTGTGTGTGTGTGTGTGACCACTAATTGTGGGTGTGTGTGACCATTTAGTGTGTGTGTGCGTGACCATTTAGTTTGTGTGTGTGTGACCATTTAGTGTGTGTGTGTGTGTATGACCATTTAGTTTGTGTGTGTGTGTGTGTGACCATTTAGTGAGTGTGTGTGTGTGTGTGTGTGTGTGTGTGTGCGTGACCATTTAGTGTGTGTGTGTGTGACCATTTAGTGTGGGTGTGTGTGTGACCATTTATTGTGTGTGTGATCATTTAGTGTGGGTGTGTGTGGGTGTTTGTGTGTGACCATTTAGTGTGTGTGTGACCATTTAGTGTGTGTGTGACCATTTAATGTGGGTGTGTGTAGGTGTGTGTGTATGTGATCATTTAGTGTGTGTGACCATTTAGCGTGGGTGTGTGTGTGTGACCAATTAGTGTGCCTGTCTGTGTGTGTGTTTGTGTGACCATTTAGTGTGTGCCTGACCATTTAGTGTGGGTGTGTGTGTGACCATTTAGTGTGGGTGTGTGTGTGACCATTTATTGTGTGTGTGACCATTTAGTGTGGGTGTGTGTGGGTGTTTGTGTGTGACCATTTAGTGTGTGTGTGACCATTTAGTGTGTGGCTGTGTGTGTGTGACCATTTAGTGTCGGTGTCTGTGTGTGACCATTTAGTGTGGGTGTGTGTCTGTGACCATTTAGTGTGGCTGTGTGTGTGACCATTTAGTGTCTGTGTGACCATTTAGTGTGGGTGTGTGTGTGTGACCATTTAGTGTGTGTGTGTGACCATTTAGTGTGGGTGTGTGTGTGTGACCATTTAGTGTGTGTGTGTGTGTGTGTGAAAATTTAGTGTGGGTGTGTGTGTGAACTTTTAGTGTGTGTGTCACCATTTATTGTGGGTGTGCGTGTGTGTCTGTGTGTGTGTGTGTGTGTGTGTGTGTGTGACCATTTAGTGTGGGTGTGTATGTATGACCATTTAGTGTGAGTGTGTGTGTGTGTGTGTGTGTGTCTGTGTGTGTATGTGACCATTTAGTGTCTGTCTGTGTGTGACCATTTAGTGAGTGTGTGTGTGTGTGGGTGTGTGACCCTTTAGTGTGTGTGACCATTTAGTGTGGGTGTGTGTGTGTGACCATTTAGTGTTGGTTTGTGTGTGTGCGACCATTTAGTGTGGGTGTGTGTGTGTGACCATTTAGTGTGTGTGTGTGTGACCATTTAGTTTGTGTGTGTGTGTGTGTCTCTGTGACCATTTAGTGTGTGTGTGTGTGTGTGTGTGTCTGTGTGTGTGTGTGTGTGTGTGTGTTTGTGTGTGACCATTTAGTGTTGGTTTGGTTGTGTGTGACCATTTAGTGTGTGTTTGTGTGTGTGTGTGACCATTTAGTTTGCGTGTGTGTGTGTGACCATTTAGTGTGTGTGTGTGACCATTTAGTGTGGTTGTGTTTGGGTGTGTGTGAGTGTGACCATTTAGTGTGGGTATGTGTGGGTGACCATTTAGTGTTGGTGTGTGTGTGGCTATTTCGTGTGTGTGTATGTGTGTGACCATTTATTGTGGGTGTGTGTGTGACCATTTAGTTTGAGTGTGTGTGTGTGAACATTTATTGTGGGTGTGTGTGTGTGACCATTGAGGGTTGTTGTGTGTGTGTGACCATTTAGTGTGGCTGTGTGTGTGACCATTTAGTGTGGGTGTGTGACCATTTTGTGTGTGTGTGCGTGACCATTTATTCTGTGTGTGTGTGTGACCATTAAGGGTTGGTGTGTGTGTGTGACCATTTTGTGTGGGTGTGTGTGTGACCATTTAGTGTGGGTGTGTGACCATTAAATTTGTGTGTGTGTGTGACCATTTAGTGTGTGTTTGCATGTGACCATTTAGTGTGTGTGTGGGTGACCCTTTAGTGTGGGTCTGTATGTGACCATTTAGTGTTTGTGTGTGTGTGTGTGTGTGTGTGACACTTTAGTGTGTGTGTGACCATTTAGTGCGGGTGTGTGTGTGTGACCATTAGTGTGGGTGTGTGTGTGTGTGTGACCATTCAGTGTGTGTGTGACCATTTAATGTGGGTGTGTGTAGGTGTGTGTGTGTGATCATTTAGTGTGTGTGTGACCATTTAGTGTGGGTGTGTGTGTGTGACCATTTAGTGTGCTTGTGTGTGTGTGTGTTTGTGTGACCATTTAGTGTGTGTGTGACCATTTAGTGTGGGTATGTGTGTATGACCATTTAGTGTATGTGTGACCATTTACTGTGGGTGTGTGTGTGTGACCATTTAGTGTGGGTGTGTGTGTGACCATTTATTGTGTGTGTGACCATTTAGTGTGGGTGTGTGTGTGTGACCATTTAGTGTGGGTGTGTGTCTGTGACCATTTAGTGTGGGTGTGTGTGTGACCATTTAGTGTGTGTGACCATTTAGTGTGTGTGTGTGCGTGACCATTTAGTGTGGGTGTGTGTGTGTGACCATTTAGTGTGGGTGTGTGTGTGTGACCATTTAGTGTGTGTGTGACCATTTATTGTGGGTGTGTGTGTGTGTGACCATTTAATGTGTGTGTGACCATTTAGTGTGCGTGTGTGTGTGTGTGTGTGTGTGTGTGTGTGTGACCATTTAGTGTGGGTGTGTATGTGCGACCATTTAGTGTGAGTTTGTGTGTGTGTTTGTGTGTGTGTGTGTGTGTGACCATTTAGTGTGGGTCTGTGTGTGACCATTTAGTGTGTGTGTGTGTGACCCTTTAGTGTGTGTGTGTGTGTGTGTGACCATTTAGTGTCTGTGCGTGTGTGTGACCATTTAGTTTGTGTGTGTGTGTGTGTGTGTGTGTGTGTGTGTGTGTGTGTGTGTGTGTATGTGAGAACATTTAGTGTTGGTTTGTGTGCATGTGACCATTTAGTGTGTGTGTGTGTGTGTGTGTGTGTGTGTGTGTGACCATTTAGTGTGTGTGTGTGTGTGTGTGTGTCACCATTTAGTGTGTATGTGTGTGTGTGACCATTTAGTGTGGTTGTGTTTGGGTGTGTGTGTTTGTGACCATTTAGTGTGGGTATGTGTGGGTGAACATTTACTGTTTGTGTGTGTGTGACCATTTAGTGTGTGTGTGTGTGTGTGACCATTTAGTGCGGGTGTGTGTGTGACCATTTAGTGTGTGTGTTGTTGACCATTTATTGTGTGTGTGTGTGTGTTTGTGTGTGTGTGACTATTTAGGTTTGGTGTGTGTTTGTGACCATTTAGTGTGGGTGTGTGTGTGACCATTCAGTGAGGGTGTATGAGCATTTAGTGTGTGTGTGTGTGACCATTTAGTGTGTGTGTGTGTGTGTGTGTGTGACCATGAAGTGTGTCTGTGTGTGACCATTTAGTGTGTGTGTTGTTGAACATTTATTGTGTGTGTGTGTGTGTGACCATTTAGGGTTGGTGTGTGTGTGTGACCATTTAGTGTGGGTGTGTGTGTGACCATTTAGTGTGGCTGTGTGACCATTTAGTGTGTGTGTGTGTGACCATTTTGTGTGTGTGTGTGTGTGTGTGACCATTTAGTGTGTGTTTGCATGTGACCATTTAGTGCGAGTGTGTGACCAATTAGTGTTGGTGTTTGTGTGTGACCATTTAGTGTGGGTGTGTGTGTGACCATTTAGTGTGGGTGTGTGACCATTTAGTGTGTGTGTGTGTGACCATTTAGTGTGTGTTTGTGTGTGTGACCATTTAGTGTGTGTTTGTATGTGACCATTTAGTGTGTGTGTGGGTGACCATTTTGTGTGTGTGTGCATGTGTGACCATTTAGTGTGGGTGTGTGTGTGTGTGTGACCATTTAGTGTGTGTGTGTGTGTGTGTGACCATTTAATGTTTGTGTGTGTGTGTGACCATTTAGGGTGTGTGTGTGTGTGTGTGTGTGTGTGTGTGTGTGTGTGTGTGTGTGTGTGTGTGTGTGTGTGTGTGTGTGACCATTTAGTGTGTGTGTGACCATTCAGTATGTGTGTATGTGACCATTTAGTGTGTGTGTGGGTGTGTGTGTGTGACCATTTAGTGTGTGTGTGTGTGTGACCATCTAGTGTGTGTGTGTGTGTGTGTGTGACCATTTAGTGAGTGAGTGTGTGTGTGTGTGTGTGTGTGTGTGTGTGTGTGTGTGTGTGTGTGGGTGACCATTTAGTGTGGGTGTGTGTGTGTGTGGCTGACCATTTAGTGTGTGTGGGTGTGTGTGTGTGACCATTTAGTGTGGGTGTGTGTGTGTGTCCATTTAGTGTGTGTGTGTGTGTGTGTGTGTGTGTGTGTGTGTGTGTGTGTGTGTGTGTGTGTGTGTGTGTGTGTGTGTGTGACCATTTAGTTTGGGTGTGTGTGTGTGACCATTTAATGTGGGTTTGTGTGGGTGAACATTTAGTGTGTGTGTGTGTGTGTGACCATTTAGTGTGTGAGTGTGTGTGTGTGAGCATTAAGTGTGTGTGTCTGTCTGTGTGAACATTTAGTGTGGGTGTGTGACCATTTAGCATGGCTGTGCGTGTGTGTGTGTGTGTGTGTGTGTGTGTGTGTGTGTGTGTGTGTGTGTATGTGTGTCTGTGTGTGTGTATGTGTGACTATTTAGTGTGTGGGTGTGTGTGTGTGTGACAGATTAGTTTGGGTGTGTATGTGAGACCATTTAGTGTGTGTGTGTGTGTGACCATTTAGTGTGTGTGTGACCATTTAGAGTAGGTGTGTGTGTATGTGTGTGACTATTTAGTGTGTGTGCGTGTGATCATTTAGTTTGGGTGTGTGTGTGTGACCATTTAGTGTGGGTGTGTGCGACCATTTAGTGTGTGTGTGTGTGACCATTTAGTGTGGGTGTGTGTGTGACCATTCAGTGTGGGTGTGTGTGTGTGTGTGTATGTGTGTGTGTGTGTGTGTGTGTGTGTGTGTGTGTGTGTGTGTGCGTGTGTGTGTGTGTGTGTGTGTGTGTGTGATTGTGACCATTTAGTGTGGGTGTGGGTGTGTGTGGTTGACCATTTAGTGTGTGTGGGTGTGTGTGTGTGACCACTTAGTGTGTGTGTGTGTGGGTGTCCATTTAGTGTGTGTGTGTGTGTGACCATTTAGTTTGGGTCTGTGTGTGTGAGCATTTAGTGTGTGTATGTGTGTGACCATTTAGTGTGTGTGTCTGTCTGTGTGAACATTTACTGTGGGTGTGTGTCCTTTTAGCATGGCTGTGTGTGTGTGTGTGTGTGTGTGTGTGTGTGTGTGTGTGTGTGTGTGTGTGTGTGTGTGTGTGTGTGTGTGTGTGTGTGTGTGACCAGTTCGTGTGTGTGTGACGATTTAATTTAGGGGTGTGTGTGTGTGTGTGTATGTGTGTGTGACTCTTTAGTGTGTGTGCGTGTGAACATTTAGTTTGGGTGTGTGTGTGTGACCATTTAGTGTGGGTGTGTGTGACCATTTAGTGTGTGTGTGTGTGTGTGACCATTTAGTGTGGGTTTGTGTGTGACCATTTTGTGTGTGTGTGTGTGTGTGTGTGTGTGTGTGTGTGTGTGTGTGTGTGTGTGTGTGTGTGTGTGTGTGTGCGTGTGTGACCGTTTAGTGTGGGTGTGTGTGACCATTTTGTTTGGGTGTGTGTGTGTGTGACCATTTAGTGTGTGTGACCATTTAGTGTGGGTGTGTGTGTGTGATCATTTAGTGTGTGTGACCATTTAGTGAGTTTGTGTGTGTGTGTGTGTGTATGTGTGTGTGTATGTGTGTGGTTGTGTGTGTGTGTGTGTTTGTGACAATTTAGTGTGTGGGTGTGTGTGTGACCATTTAATGTGGGTGTGCGTGTGACCATTTAGTGTGGGTGTGTGTGTGTGAACATTTAGTGTGGGTGTGTATGTGTGACCATTTAGTGTGTGTGTGTGTGCGTGTGTGTGTGCGTGCGTGTGTGTGTGTGTGTGCGTGTGTGTGTGTGTGTGTGTGTGTGGGTGTGTATAAGCATTTAGAATGTGTGTGTGTGTGTGTGTGAGACAATTTAGTGTGTGTGTGTGTGTGACCATTTAGTGTCTGTGTGTGTGTGTGTGTGTGTGTGTGACCATTTAGTGTGTGTGTGAGCGAGACCATTTAGTGTGTGTGTGTGTGTGTGTGTGTCTGTGTGTGTGTGTGTGACCACTAATTTTGGGTGTGTGTGACCATTTAG
Organism: Isurus oxyrinchus; assembly: GCA_026770705.1. Taxonomy (NCBI): domain Eukaryota; kingdom Metazoa; phylum Chordata; class Chondrichthyes; order Lamniformes; family Lamnidae; genus Isurus; species Isurus oxyrinchus. The sequence goes on from JANJGN010000008.1 coordinate 19,993,884, forward strand.
TGTGTGAGTGCGTGACCATTTAGTTTGTGTGTGTGTGACCATTTAGTGTGTGTGTGTGTGTATGACCATTTAGTTTGTGTGTGTGTGTGTGTGTGACCATTTAGTGAGTGTGTGTGTGTGTGTGTGTGTGTGTGTGTGCGTGACCATTTAGTGTGTGTGTGTGTGACCATTTAGTGTGGGTGTGTGTGTGACCATTTATTGTGTGTGTGATCATTTAGTGTGGGTGTGTGTGGGTGTTTGTGTGGGACCATTTAGTGTGTGTGTGACCATTTAGTGTGTGTGTGACCATTTAATGTGGGTGTGTGTAGGTGTGTGTGTATGTGACCATTTAGTGTGTGTGACCATTTAGCGTGGGTGTGTGTGTGTGACCAATTAGTGTGCGTGTGTGTGTGTGTGTTTGTGTGACCATTTAGTGTGTGCCTGACCATTTAGTGTGGGTGTGTGTGTGACCATTTAGTGTGGGTGTGTGTGTGACCATTTATTGTGTGTGTGACCATTTAGTGTGGGTGTGTGTGGGTGTTTGTGTGTGACCATTTAGTGTGTGTGTGACCATTTAGTGTGTGGCTGTGTGTGTGTGACCATTTAGTGTCGGTGTCTGTGTGTGACCATTTAGTGTGGGTGTGTGTCTGTGACCATTTAGTGTGGCTGTGTGTGTGACCATTTAGTGTCTGTGTGACCATTTAGTGTGGGTGTGTGTGTGTGTGTGTGACCATTTAGTGTGGGTGTGTGTGTGTGACCATTTAGTGTGTGTGTGTGTGTGTGTGAAAATTTAGTGTGGGTGTGTGTGTGAACTTTTAGTGTGTGTGTCACCATTTATTGTGGGTGTGCGTGTGTGTCTGTGTGTGTGTGTGTGTGTGTGTGTGACCATTTAGTGTGGGTGCGTATGTATGACCATTTAGTGTGTGTGTGTGTGTGTGTGTGTGTGTGTCTGTGTGTGTATGTGACCATTTAGTGTCTGTCTGTGTGTGACCATTTTGTGAGTGTGTGTGTGTGTGTGTGTGTGTGTGTGTGACCCTTTAGTGTGTGTGACCATTTAGTGTGGGTGTGTGTGTGTGACCATTTAGTGTTCGTTTGTGTGTGTGCGACCATTTAGTGTGGGTGTGTGTGTGTGACCATTTATTGTGTGTGTGTGTGACCATTTAGTTTGTGTGTGTGTGTGTGTGTGTGTGTGTGTCTCTGTGACCATTTAGTGTGTGTGTGTGTGTGTGTGTGTGTGTGTGTGTGTGTGTGTGTGTGTGTGACCATTTAGTGTTGGTTTGGTTGTGTGTGACCATTTAGTGTGTGTTTGTGTGTGTGTGTGACCATTTAGTTTGCGTGTGTGTGTGTGACCATTTAGTGTGTGTGTGTGACCATTTAGTGTGGTTGTGTTTGGGTGTGTGTGAGTGTGACCACTTAGTGTGGGTATGTGTGGGTGACCATTTAGTGTTGGTGTGTGTGTGGCTATTTCGTGTGTGTGTATGTGTGTGACCATTTATTGTGGGTGTGTGTGTGACCATTTAGTTTGAGTGTGTGTGTGAACATTTATTGTGTGTGTGTGTGTGTGACCATTTAGGGTTGGTGTGTGTGTGTGACCATTTAGTGTGGCTGTGTGTGTGACCATTTAGTGTGGGTGTGTGACCATTTTGTGTGTGTGTGCGTGACCATTTATTCTGTGTGTGTGTGTGACCATTTAGGGTTGGTGTGTGTGTGTGACCATTTAGTGTGGCTGTGTGTGTGACCATTTAATGTGGGTGTGTGACCATTTTGTGTGTGTGTGCGTGACCATTTATTCTGTGTGTGTGTGTGACCATTTAGTGTTGGTGTTTGTGTGTGACCATTTCGTGTGGGTGTGTGTGTGACCATTTAGTGTGGGTGTGTGACTATTTAGTGTGTGTGTGTGTGACCATTTAGTCTGTGTGTGTGTGTGTGTGACCAATTAGTGTGTGTTTGTATGTGACCATTTAGTGTGTGTGTGGGTGACCATTTTGTGTGTGTGTGTGTGTGTGTGTGTGTGACCATTTAGCATGTGTGAATGTGTGTGACCAATTAGTGTGTGTGTGTGTGTGTGTGTGACCATTTATTGTGGGTGTGTGACCATTTAATGTGTGTGTGTGTGACCATTTAATGTGTGCGTGTGTGTGTGACCATTTAGTGTGTGTTTGCATGTGACCATTTAGTGTGAGTGTGGGTGACCATTAAATATGGGTCTGTATGTGACCATTTAGTGTTTGTGTGTGTGTGTGTGTGTGACCCTTTAGTGTGTGTGTGACCATTTAGTGCGGGTGTGTGTGTGTGACCATTAGTGTGTGTGTGTGTGTGTGTGACCATTCAGTGTGTGTGTGACGATTTAATGTGGGTGTGTGTAGGTGTGTGTGTGTGTGATCATTTAGTGTGGGTGTGTGTGTGTGACCATTTAGTGTATGTGTGACCATTTAGTGTGGGTGTGTGTGTGTGACCATTTAGTGTGGGTGTGTGTGTGACCATTTATTGTGTGTGTGTGTGTGTGTGTGTGTGTGTGTGTGTGTGTGTGTGACCATTTAGTGTGGGTGTGTGTGTGTGTGGCTGACCATTTATTGTGTGTGGGTGTGTGTGTGTGACCATTTGGTGTGTGTGCTTCTGGGTGTCCATTTAGTGTGTGTGTGTGTGTGTGTGTGTGTGTGTGTGTGTGTGTGTGTGTGTGTGTGTGTGTGTGTGTGTGTGTGTGTGTGTGTGTGTGTGTGACCATTTAGTTTGGGTGTGTGTGTGTGACCATTTAATGTGGGTTTGTGTGGGTGAACATTTAGTGTGTGTGTGTGTGTGTGTGTGTGTGTGTGACCATTTAGTGTGTGTGTGTGTGTGTGTGACCATTAAGTGTGTGTGTCTGTCTGTGTGAACATTTAGTGTGGGTGTGTGACCATTTAGCATGGCTGTGTGTGTGTGTGTGTGTGTGTGTGTGTGTGTGTGTGTGTGTGTGTGTGTGTGTGTGTGTGTGTGTGTGTGTGTGACTATTTAGTGTGTGGGTGTGTGTGTGTGTGACAGTTTAGTTTGGGTGTGTATGTGACACCATTTAGTGTGTGTGTGTGTGACCATTTAGTGTGTGTGTGACCATTTAGAGTAGGGGTGTGTGTGTGTGTGTGTGACTGTTTAGTGTGTGTGCATGTGATCATTTAGTTTGGGTGTGTGTGTGTGACCATTTAGAGTGGGTGTGTGCGACCATTTAGTGTGTGTGTGTGTGTGACCATTTAGTGTGGGTGTGTGTGTGACCATTCAGTGTGGGGGTGTGTGTGTGTATGTGTGTGTGTGTGTGTGTGTGTGTGTGTGTGTGTGTGTGTGTGTGTGTGTGTGTGTGTGTGTGTGTGTGTGTGTGTGTGTGTGTGTGTGTGTGTGTGTGTGACCATTTAGTGTGGGTGTGTGTGTGTGTGGGTGTCCATTTAGTGTGTGTGTGTGTGTGACCATTCAGTTTGGGTTTGTGTGCGTGACCATTTAGTGTGTGTGTGAGCGCGACCATTTAGTGTGTGTGTGTGTGTGTGTGACCATTTAGGGTTGGTGTGTGTGTGTGACCATTTAGTGTGGGTGTTTGTGTGACCATTGAGTGTGGGTGTGTGACCATTTAGTGTGTTTGTGTGTGACCATTTAGTGTGTGTGTTTGTGTGTGACCATTTAGTGTGTGTTTGCATGTGACCATTTCGTGTGTGTGTGTGTGACCATTTAGTGTGGGTGTGTGACCATTTAGTGTGTGTGTGTGTGATGATTTAGTGTGTGTGTGTGTGTGTGACCATTTAGTGTGTGTTTGTATGTGACCATTTAGTGTGTATGTGTGTGACCATTTTGTGTGTGTGAGCATGTATGACCATTTAGTGTGGGTGTGTGTGTGTGTGTGACCATTTAGTGTGTGTGTGTGTGTGACCATTTAATGTTTGTGTGTGTGTGTGTGACCATTTAGGGTGTGTGTGTGTGTGTGTGTGTGTGACCATTTAGTGTGTGTGTGACCATTTAGTATGTGTGTATGTGACCATTTAGTGTGGGTGTGGGTGTGTGTGTTTGACCATTTAGTGTGTGTGTGTGTGTGTGTGTGTCTGACCATTTAGTGTGTGTGTGTGTGTGTGTGTGTGTGTGTGTGTGTGTGTGTTACCATTTAGTGTGGGTGTGTGTGTGTGTGGCTGACCATTTAGTGTGTGTGGGTGTGTGTGTGTGACCATTTGGTGTGGGTGTGTCTGGGTGTCCATTTAGTGTGTGTGTGTGTGTGTGTGTGTGTGTGTGTGTGTGTGTGTGTGTGTGTGTGTGTGTGTGTGTGACCATTTAGTGTGGGTGTGTGTGTGTGTGTGTGTGTGTGTGTGACCATTTAGTTTGCGTGTGTGTGTGTGACCATTTAATGTGGGTTTGTGTGGGTGAACATTTAGTGTGTGTGTGTGTGTGTGTGTGTGTGTGACCATTTAGTGTGTGTGGGTGTGTGACCATTAAGTCTGTGTGTCTGTCTGTGTCAACATTTAGTGTGGGTGTGTGACCATTTAGCATGGCTGTGTGTGTGTGTGTGTGTGTGTGTGTGTGTGTGTGTGTGTGTGTGTGTGTGTGTGTGTGTGTGTGACTATTTAGTGTGTGGGTGTGTGTGTGTGTGACAGTTTAGTTTGGGTGTGTATGTGAGACCATTTAGTGTGTGTGTGTGTGTGACCATTTAGTGTGTGTGTGACCATTTAGAGTAGGAGTGTGTGTGTGTGTGTGAATATTTAGTGTGTGTGCGTGTGATCATTTAGTTTGGGTGTGTGTGTGTGTGACCATTTAGTGTGGGTGTGTGCGACCATTTAGTGTGGGTGTGTGTGACCATTTAGTGTGGGTGTGTGTGTGACCATTCAGTGTGTGTGTGTGTGTGTGTGTGTGTGTGTGTGTGTGACCATTTAGTGTGGGTGTGGGTGTGTGTGGCTGACCATTTAGTGTGTGTGGGTATGTGTGTGTCACCACTTAGTGTGTGTGTGTGTGGGTGTCCATTTAGTGTGTGTGTGTGTGTGACCATTTAGTTTGGGTGTGTGTGTGTGTGGCTGACCATTTAGTGTGTGTGGGTGTGTGTGTGTGACCATTTGGTGTGGGTGTGTCTGGGTGTCCATTTAGTGTGTGTGTGTGTGTGTGTGTGTGTGTGTGTGTGTGTGTGTGTGTGTGTGTGTGTGTGTGTGTGTGTGTGACCATTTAGTTTGCGTGTGTGTGTGTGACCATTTAATGTGGGTTTGTGTGGGTGAACATTTAGTGTGTGTGTGTGTGTGTGTGTGTGTGTGTGTGTGTGTGTGTGTGTGTGTGTGTGTGTGTGTGTGTGTGACCATTTAGTGTGTGTGTGTGTGTGACCATTAAGTGTGTGTGTCTGTCTGTGTCAACATTTAGTGTGGGTGTGTGACCATTTAGCATGGCTGTGTGTGTGTGTGTGTGTGTGTGTGTGTGTGTGTGTGTGTGTGTGTGTGTGTGTGACTATTTAGTGTGTGGGTGTGTGTGTGTGTGACAGTTTAGTTTGGGTGTGTATGTGAGACCATTTAGTGTGTGTGTGTGTGTGACCATTTAGTGTGTGTGTGACCATTTAGAGTAGGAGTGTGTGTGTGTGTGTGTGTGTGTGAATATTTAGTGTGTGTGCGTGTGATCATTTAGTTTGGGTGTGTGTGTGTGACCATTTAGTGTGGGTGTGTGCGACCATTTAGTGTGGGTGTGTGTGACCATTTAGTGTGGGTGTGTGTGTGACCATTCAGTGTGTGTGTGTGTGTGTGTGTGTGTGTGTGTGTGTGTGTGTGTGTGTGTGTGTGTGTGTGACCATTTAGTGTGGGTGTGGGTGTGTGTGGCTGACCATTTAGTGTGTGTGGGTGTGTGTGTGTCACCACTTAGTGTGTGTGTGTGTGGGTGTCCATTTAGTGTGTGTGTGTGTGTGACCATTTAGTTTGGGTGTGTGTGTGTGACCATTTAGTGTGTGTATGTGTGTGACCATTTAGTGTGTGTGTCTGTCTGTGTGAACATTTACTGTTGGTGTGTGTCCTTTTAGCATGGCTGTGTGTGTGTGTGTGTCTGTGTGTGTGTGTGTATGTGTCTGTGTGTGTGTGTGACTATTTAGTGTGTGGGTGTGTGTGTGTGGGCCAGTTTAGTTTGGGTGTGTGTGTGTGACAATTTAGTGTGTGTGTGTGTGTGATCATTTAGTTTGGGTGTGTGTGTGTGTGAACATTTAGTGTGGGTGTGTGTGAC
>JANJGN010000008.1:20007548-20010048 GCA_026770705.1 Isurus oxyrinchus
TGTGTGTGTGACCATTAAGTGCGTCTGTGTGTGACCATTTAGTGTGTGTGTTGTTGACCATTTATTGTGTGTGTGTGTGTGTGTGTGACTATTTAGGGTTGGTGTGTGTGTGTGACCATTTAGTGTGGGTGTGTGTGTCACCATTTAGTGAGGGTGTATGACCATTTAGTGTGTGTGTGTGTGTGACCATTTAGTGTGTGTGTGTGTGTGTGTGTGACCATGAAGTGTGTCTGTGTGTGACCATTTAGTGTGTGTGTTGTTGAACATTTATTGTGTGTGTGTGTGTGTGACCATTTAGAGTTGGTGTGTGTGTGTGACCATTTAGTGTGGGTGTGTGTGTGACCATTTAGTGTGGGTGTGTGACCATTTAGTGTGTGTGTGTGTGACCATTTAGTGTGTGTGTTTGTGTGTGACCATTTAGCGTGGGTGTGTGTGTGACCATTTAGTGTGGGTGTGTGACTATTTAGTGTGTGTGTTTGTGACCATTTAGTGTGTGTGTGTGTGTGTGAGACCAATTAGTGTGTGTTTGTATGTGACCATTTAGTGTGTGCGTGGGTGACTATTTTGTGTGTGTGTGCATGTGTGCCCATTTAGTGTGGGTGTGTGTGTGTGTGTGTGTGACCATTTAGTATGTGTGAATGTGTGTGACCAATTAGTGTGTGTGTGTGTGTGACCATTTAGTGTGGGTGTGTGACCATTTAATGTGTGTGTGTGTGACCATTTAATGTGTGCGTGTGTGTGTGACCATTTAGTGTGTGTTTGCATGTGACCATTTAGTGTGCGTGTGGGTGACCATTTAATGTGGGTCTGTATGTGACCATTTAGTGTTTGTGTGTGTGTGTGTGTGTGTGTGTGACCCTTTAGTGTGTGTGTGACCATTTAGTGCGGGTGTGTGTGTGTGACCATTAGTGTGTGTGTGTGTGTGTGACCATTCAGTGTGTGTGTGACCATTTAATGTGGGTGTGTGTAGGTGTGTGTGTGTGATCATTTAGTGTGTGTGTGACCATTTAGTGTGGGTGTGTGTGTGTGACCATTTAGTGTGCTTGTGTGTGTGTGTGTGTGTTTGTGTGACCATTTAGTGTGTGTGTGACCATTTAGTGTGGGTGTGTGTGTGTGACCATTTAGTGTGGGTGTGTGTGTGACCATTTATTGTGTGTGTGACCATTTAGTGTGGGTGTGTGTGTGTGACCATTTAGTGTGGGTGTGAGTCTTTGACCATTTAGTGTGGGTGTGTGTGTGACCATTTAGTGTGTGTATGACCATTTAGTGTGGGTGTGTGTGTATGACCATTTAGTGTGTGCGTGTGCGTGACCATTTAGTGTGGGTGTGTGTGTGTGACCATTTAGTGTGTGTGTGTGTATGTGAAAATTTAGTGTGGGTGTGTGTGTGACCATTTAGTGTGTGTGTGACCATTTATTGTGGCTGTGTGTGTGTGACCATTTAGTGTGTGTGTGACCAGTTAGTGTGTGTGTGTGTGTGTGTGTGTGTGTGTGTGTATGTGTGTGTGTGTGTGCGACCATTTCGTGTGGGTCTGTATGTGCGACCATTTAGTGTGAGTGTGTGAGTGTGTTTGTTTGTGTGTGTGTGTGACCATTTAGTGTGGGTCTGTGTGTGACCATTTATTGTGCGTGTGTGTGACCCTTTAGTGTGTGTGTGTGAGACCATTTAGTGTGTGTGTGTGTGTGTGTGTGTGTGACCATTTAGTGTGTGTGTGTGTGTGTGTGTGTGTGACCATTTAGTGTGTGTGTGTGTGTGTCACCATTTAGTGTGTATGTGTGTGTGTGACCATTTAGTGTGGTTGTGTTTGGGTGTGTGTGTTTGAGACCATTTAGTGTGGGTATGTGTGGGTGAACATTTAGTGTTTGTGTGTGTGTGACCATTTAGTGTGTGTGTGTGTGTGTGTGTGTGAGCATTTAGTGTGAGTGTGTGTGTGTGACCATTTAGTGTGGGTGTGTGTGTGACCATTTAGTGTGTGTGTGTGTGTGTGTGTGTGACCATTAAGTGTGTCTGTATGTGACCATTTAGTGTGTGTGTTGTTGACCATTTATTGTGTGTGTGTGTGTGTGTGTGTGACTATTTAGGGTTGGTGTGTGTGTGTGACCATTTAGTGTGGGTGTGTGTGTGACCATTTATTGTGGGTGTGTGACCATTTTGTGTGTGTGTGCGTGACCATTTATTCTGTGTGTGTGTGTGACCATTTAGTGTTGGTGTTTGTGTGTGACCATTTAGCGTGGGGTGTGTGTGTGACCATTTAGTGTGCTTGTGTGTGTGTGTTTGTGTGACCATTTAGTGTATGTGTGACCATTTAGTGTGGGTGTGTGTGTGTGACCATTTAGTGTGGGTGTGTGTGTGACCATTTATTGTGTGTGTGACCATTTAGTGTGGGTGTGTGGTGTGACCATTTAGTGTGGGTGTGTGTCTTTGACCATTTAGTGTGGGTGTGTGTGTGACCATTTAGTGTGTGTATGACCATTTAGTGTGGGTGTGTGTGTGACCATTT
>JANJGN010000008.1:20062548-20065048 GCA_026770705.1 Isurus oxyrinchus
CATTTAGTGTGTGTGTGTGTGTGTGTGTGTGTGTGTGTGTGTGTGTGTGTGTGTGTGTGTGTGTGTGTGTGTGTGATCATTTCATTTGGGTGTGTGTGTGTGTGACAATTTAGTGTGTGTGTGTGTGTGTGTGTGACCATTTAGTGTGTGTGTGTGTGTGACCATTTAGTGTGGGTGTGTGTGTGTGATCGTTTAGTGTGTGTGACCATTTAGTGTGGGTATGTGTGTGACCATTTAGTGAGTTTGTGTGTCTGTGTGTGTATGTGTGTGTGTGTGTGTGTGTGTGTGTGTGTGTGTGTGTGTGTGTTTGTGACAATTTAGTGTGTGGGTGTGTGTGTGACCATTTAGTTTGTGTGTGTGTGTGTGTCCATTTAGTGTGAGTGTGTGTGTGTGTGACCATTTAATGTGGGTGTGCGTGTGACCATTTAGTGTGGGTGTGTGTGTGTGAACATTTAGTGTGGGTGTGTATGTGTGACCATTTAGTGTGTGTGTGTGTGTGTGTGTGTGTGTGTGTGTGTGTGTGCATGTGTGTGTGTGTGTGTGTGTGTGTGTGTGTGTGTCTGTGGGGGTGTGTATAACCATTTAGAGTGTGTGTGTGTGTGTGTGTGTGAGAGACCATTTAGTGTGTGTGTGTGTGTGACCATTTCGTGTGTGTGTGTGTGTATGTGTGTGTGTGACCATTTAGTGTGTGTGTGAGCGAGACCATTTAGTGTGTGTGTGTGTGTGTGTGTGTCTGTGTGTGAGTGTGTGACCACTTATTGTGGGTGTGTGTGACCATTTAGTGTGTGTGTGCGTGACCATTTAGTTTGTGTGTGTGTGACCATTTAGTGTGTGTGTGTGTGTGTATGACCATTTAGTTTGTGTGTGTGTGTGTGTGACCATTTAGTGAGTGTGAGTGTGTGTGTGTGTGTGTGTGTGCGTGACCATTTAGTGTGTCTGTGAGTGCGACCATTTAGTGTGTGTGTGTGTGTGTGTGACCATTTAGTGTGTGCGTGTGTGTGACCATTTAGTGTGTGCGTGTGTGTGACCATTTAGTGTGGGTGTATTTGTGTGTGACCATTTCGGGTTGGTGTGTGTGTGTGACCATTTAGTGTGGGTGTGTGTGTGACCATTTAGTGTGGGTGTGTGACCATTTAGTGTGTGTGTGCGTGACCATTTAGTGTGTGTGTGTGTGTGACCATGAAGTGTGTCTGTGTGTGACCATTTAGTGTGTGTGTTGTTGACCATTAATTCTGTGTGTGTGTGTGACCATTTAGGGTTGGTGTGTGTGTGTGACCATTTAGTGTGGTTGTGTGTGTGACCATTTAGTGTGGGTGTGTGACCATTTAATGTGTGTGTGTGTGACCATTTAATGTGTGCGTGTGTGTGTGACCATTTAGTGTGTGTTTGCATGTGACCATTTATTGTGTGTGTGGGTGACCATTTAATGTGTGTCTGTATGTGACCATTTAGTGTTTGTGTGTGTGTGTGTGTGTGTGACCCTTTAGTGTGTGTGTGACCATTTAGTGCGGGTGTGTGTGTGTGACCATTAGTGTGTGTGTGTGCGTGTGACCATTTAGTGTGTGTGTGACCATTTAGTGTGGGTGTGTGTGTGTGACCATTTAGTGTGCTTGTGTGTGTGTGTGTTTGTGTGACCATTTAGTGTGTGTGTGACCATTTAGTGTGGGTATGTGTGTGTGACCATTTAGTGTATGTGTGACCATTTAGTGTGGGTGTGTGTGTGTGACCATTTAGTGTGGGTGTGTGTGTGACCATTTATTGTGTGTGTGACCATTTAGTGTGGGTGTGTGTGTGTGTGACCATTTAGTGTGGGTGTGTGTCTTTGACCATTCAGTGTGTGTGTGTGTGTGACCATTTAGTGTGTGTATGACCATTTAGTGTGGGTGTGTGTGTGTGACCATTTAGTGTGTGTGTGTGCATGACCATTTAGTGTGGGTGTGTATGTGTGACCATTTAGTGTGTGTGTGTGTGTGAAAATTTAGTGTGGGTGTGTGTGTGACCTTTTAGTGTGTGTGTGACCATTTATTGTGGGTGTGTGTGTGTGACCATTTAGTGTGTGTGTGACCATTTAGTGTGTTTGTGTGTGTGTGTGTGTGTGTGTGTGTGTGTGTTTGTGAGTGAGTGTGTGTGTGACCATTTAGTGTGAGTGTGTGTGTGTGTTTGTGTGTGTGTGTGTGTGTGACCATTTAGTGTGGGTCTGTGTGTGACCATTTAGTGTGTGTGTGTGTGACCCTTTAGTGTGTGTATGTGAGACCATTTAGTGTGTGTGTGTGTGTGTGTGACCATTTAGTGTGTGTGTGTGTGTGTGTGTGTGTGTGTGTGACCACTTAGTGTGTGTGTGTGTGTGTCACCATTTAGTGTGTATGTGTGTGTGTGAGCATTTAGTGTGGTTGTGTTTGGGTGTGTGTGTTTGTGACCATTTAGTGCGGGTATGTGTGGGTGAACATTTAGTGTTTGTGTGTGTGTGACCATTTAGTGTGTGTGTGTGTGTGACCATTTA
>JANJGN010000008.1:20167548-20175048 GCA_026770705.1 Isurus oxyrinchus
TGTGTGTGTGACCATTTAGTGTGTGTGTAAGTGTGTGATCATTTAGTGTGTATGACCATTTAGTGTGGGTATGTGTGTGAACATTTAGTGTGTGTGTGTGTGTGTGTGTGTGTGTTTGTGTGTTTGTGTGTGTGTGTGTGTGTGTGTGACCGTTTAGCGTGGGTGTGTGTGACCATTTCGTTTGGGTGTGTGTGTGTGACCATTTAGTGTGGGTGTGTGTGTGTGATCATTTAGTGTGTGTGACCATTTAGTGTCGGTATGTGTGTGACCATTTAGTGTGTGTGTGTGCGTGTGTTTTTTTGTGTGTGTGTGTGTGTGTGTGTGTGTTTGTGACAATTTAGTATGTGGGTGTGTGTGTGACCATTTAATTTGTGTGTGTGTGACCATTTAGTGTGGGTGTGTGTGTGACCATTTAGTGTGGCTGTGTGTGTGACCATTTATTGTGAGTGTGTGTGTGCGTGACCATTTAGTGTGGGTGTGTTTGTGTTTGTGACCATTTATTGTGAGTGTGTGTGCGCGTGACCATTTAGTGTGGGTGTGTTTGTGTGTGTAACCATTTATTGTGGGTGTGTGTGGGAGACCATTTACTGTGTGTGAGTGTGTGTGTGTGTGTGTGTGTGTGTGTGACCATTTAGTTTGGGTGTGTGTGTGTGACCATTTAGTGTGGGTTTGTGTGGGTGAACATTTAGTGTGTGTATGTCTGTGTCTGTCTGTGTGAACATTTAGTGTGTGTGTGTGACCATTTAGCATGGGTGGGTGTGTGTGTGAGTGTGTGTGTGTGTGTGTGTGTGTGTGTGTGTGTGTGTGTGTGTGTGTGAGTGTGTGTGTGTGTGTGTGTGTGTGTGACCATTTAGTGTGTGGGTGTGTGTGTGTGTGACAGTTTAGTTTGGATGTGTGTGTGTGACCATTTAGTGTGTGTGTGTGACCATTTAGTGTGTGTGTCACCATTTAGTGTAGGGGTGTGTGTGTGTGTGTGTGTGTGTGTGTGTGTGACTATTTAGTGTGTGTGCGTGTGACCATTTAGTGTGTGTGTGTGTGTGTGTGTGACCATTTAGTGTGCGCGTGTGTGTGTGACCATTTAGGATGTGTGTGTGTGTGTGTCTGTGTGTGTTTGACTATTTAGTGTGTGTGCGTGTGACCATTTAGTTTGGGTGTGTGTGTGTGAACATTTAGTGTGGGTGTGTGTGTGCCCATTTAGTGTGGGTGTGTGTGTGACCATTTAGTGTGGCTGTGTGTGTGACCATTTATTGTGAGTGTGTGTGTGCGTGACCATTTAGTGTGGGTGTGTTTGTGTGTGTGACCATTTATTGTGAGTGTGTGTGTGCGTGACCATTTAGTGTGGGTGTGTTTGTGTGTGTAACCATTTATTGTGGGTGTGTGTGGGAGACCATTTACTGTGTGTGAGTGTGTGTGTGTGTGTGTGTGTGTGTGTGTGACCATTTAGTTTGGGTGTGTGTGTGTGACCATTTAGTGTGGGTTTGTGTGGGTGAACATTTAGTGTGTGTATGTCTGTGTCTGTCTGTGTGAACATTTAGTGTGTGTGTGTGACCATTTAGCATGGGTGGGTGTGTGTGTGAGTGTGTGTGTGTGTGTGTGTGTGTGTGTGTGTGTGTGTGAGTGTGTGTGTGTGTGTGTGTGTGTGTGACCATTTAGTGTGTGGGTGTGTGTGTGTGTGACAGTTTAGTTTGGATGTGTGTGTGTGACCATTTAGTGTGTGTGTGTGACCATTTAGTGTGTGATTTAGTGTAGGGGTGTGTGTGTGTGTGTGTGTGTGTGTGTGTGTGTGTGACTATTTAGTGTGTGTGCGTGTGACCATTTAGTGTGTGTGTGTGTGTGTGTGTGTGACCATTTAGTGTGCGCGTGTGTGTGTGACCATTTAGGATGTGTGTGTGTGTGTGTGTGTGTGTGTGTGTGTGTGTGTGTGTGTGTGTGTGTGTGTGTGTGTGTGTGACCATTTAGTGTGGTTGTATGTGGGTGTTTGTGTGTATGACCATTTAGTGTGGGTGTGTGTGTGACTATTTAGTGTGTGTGTGTGTGTGTGACCATTTAGTGTGGGTGTGTGTATGACCATTTAGTGTTTGTGTGTGTGTGACCATTTAGTGTGGGTGTGTGTGACCATTTAGTGTGTGTGTGTGTGTGTGTGACCATTTATTGTGGGTGTGTGTGTGACCATTTAGTGTGGGTGTGTGTGTGGGTGACCATTTAGTGTGGGCGTGTGTGTGACCATTTAGTGTGGGTGTGTGTGACCATTTAGTGTGTGTGTGTGTGTGTGTGAGACCATTTAGTGTGGGTGTGTGTGTGACCATTTAGTGTGGGTGTGTGACCATTTAGTGTGTGTGTGTGTGACCATTTAGTGTGGGTGTGTGACCATTTAGTGTGTGTGTGTGTGTGACCATTTAGTGTGTGTGTGTGTGAGACCATTCAGTGTGTGTGTGTGTGTGTGTGTGTGTGTGTGACCAGTTAGTGTGTGTGTGGGGTGACCATTTTGTGTATGTGTGTTTGTCCATTTAATGTGGGTGTGTGTGTCCACTTAGTGTGTGTGTGGGTGATCATTTAGTATGTGTGTGTGTATGACCATCTGGTGTGTGTGTGTGTGTGTGTGTGTGTGTGTGTGTGTGACCATTTAGTGTGTGTGTGTGTGACAATTAAGTTTGGGTGTGTGTGACCATTTCATTTGGGTTTGTGTGTGTGACAATTTAGTGTGGGTGTGAGTGTGTGATCATTTTGTGTGCGTGACCATTTAGTGTGGGTATGTGTGTGACCATTTAGTGTGTGTGTGTGTGTGTGTGTGTGCGTGTGTGTGTGTGTGTGTGTGTGTGTGTCTGTGGTGTGTGTGTGTGACCATTTAGTGTGCGTGCGTGTGTGTGACCATTTAGGATGTGTGTGTGTGTGTGTGTGTGTGTGTGTGTGTGTGTGTGTGACCATTTAGTCTGTGTGTGTGTGTGTCTTTGACCATTTAGTGTGTGTGTGTGTGTGTGTGTGTGTGTGTGTGTGATCTTTTAGTGTGTATGAGTGTGCGTGACCATTTTGTCTGTAAATGTGTGCGTGATCATTTAGTGTGTGTGTGTGTGTGTGTGTCCATTTAGTGTGGGTGTGTGTGTGTGTGTGTGTGACCATTTAGTGTGTGTGTGTGTGTGTGTCTGTGTGTGTGTGTGTGTGTGTGTGTGTGTGTGTCACCATTTATTTTGGGTGTGTGTGTGTGACCATTTAGTGTGGGTGTGTGTGTGACAATTTAGTGTGTGTGTGTGTGGGTGACCATTAAGTGTGGGTGTGTGTCGGTGACAATTTAGTGTGTGTGTGTGTGTGTGTGTGTTTGTGTGTGTGTTTGTGCGTGTGTGACCATTTAGTTTGTGTGTGTGTGTGCGTGTGTGTGTGACCATTTAGTTTGTGTGTGTGACAATTTAGTGTGGGTATTTGTGTGACCATTTAGTGTGTGTGTGTGTGTGTGTGTGTGTGTGTGTGTGTGTGTGTGTGTGTGTGTGTGTGTGTGTGTGTGTCTGTGTGTGTGTGTGTGACCATTTAGTGTGCATGCGTGTGTGTGACCATTTAGGGTGTGTGTGTGTGTGTGTGTGTCTGTGTGTGTGTGTGTGTGTGTGACCATTTAGTGTGGTTGTGTGTGGGTGTTTGTGTGTATGACCATTTAGTGTGGTTGTGTGTGTGACTATTTAGTGTGTGTGTGTGTGTGACCATTTAGTGCGGGCGTGTGTGACCATTTAGTGTGTGTGTGTGTGTGTGACCATTTATTGTGGGTGTGTGTGTGACCATTTATTCTGGGTGTGTGTGTGTGACCATTTAGTGTGAGTATGTGTGTGACCATTTAGTGTGGGTGTGTGTGTGTGACCATTTAGTGTGGGTGTGTGTGTGACCATTAGTGTGTGTGTGTGTGTGACTATTTACTGTGTGTGTGTGTGACCATTTAGTGTGTGTGTGTTTGTGACCATTTAGTGTGTGTTTGTATGTGACCATTTAGTGTGTGTGTGTTTGTCCATTTAATGTGTGTGTGTGTGTCCATTTAGTGTGGGTGTTATGACCATTTAGTGTGTGTGTGTTTGTCCATTTAATGTGGGTGTGTGTGTGTCCACTTAGTGTGTGTGTGGGTGATCATTTAGTATGTGTGTGTGTATGACCATCTGGTGTGTGTGACCATTTAATGTGTGGGTGTGTGACCATTTAGCGTTTGTGTTGTTGACCATTTATTGTGTGTGTGTGTGTGACCATTTAGTGTGGGTCTGTGTATGACCATTTAGTGTGGGTGTGTGACCATTTAGTGTGTGTGTTTGTGACCATTTAGTGTGTGTGTGTGTGAGACCATTGAGTGTGTGTGTGTGTGTGTGTGTGTGTGACCAGTTAGTGTGTGTGTGGGTGACTATTTTGTGTATGTGTGTTTGTCCAGTTAACGTGTGTGTGTGTGTCCACTTAGTGTGTGTGTGGGTGATCATTTAGTATGTGTGTGTGTGTCTTTGTGACCATTTAGTGTGTGTGTGTGACCATTTAGTGTATGTGTGTGTGTGTTACCATATAGTGTGTGTGTGTGTGTGTGCGTGTGTGACCATTTAGTGTGGGTATGTGTGTGTATGTGACCATTTAGTGTGGGTGTGTGTGTGTGACCATTTAGTGTGTGTGTGTGTGCGTGACAATTCAGTGTGGGTGTGTGTGTGTGACCATTTATTGTGTGTGTGTGTGTGTGTGACCATTTAGTGTGTATGTGTGTGTGTGTGTGTGTGTGTGTCTGTGTGTGACCATTTAGTGTGTGTGTGTGTGGGTGTTTGACCATTTAGTGTGGGTGTGTGTGTGACCATTTAGTGTGGCTGAGTGTGTGTGACCATTTAGTGTGGGTGTGCGTGTGTGACCATTTAGTGTGGATGTGTATGTGTGACCATTTAGTTTGGGTGTGTGTGTGACCATTTAGTGTGGGTGTGTGTGGGTGACCATTTAGTGTGTGTGTGTGTGTGTGTGTGTGTGTGTGACCATTTAGTTTGGGTGTGTGTGTGACCCTTTAGTGTGGGTGTGTGTGGGTGACCATTTAGTATGTAAGTGTGTCTGTGACCATTTAGTGTGGGTGTGTGTGTGTGACCTTTAAGTGTGTGTGTGTGTGTGTCTGAGACCATTTAGTGTGGGTGTGTGTGGGTGACCTTTAAGTGTGTGTGTGTGTGTGTCTGAGACCATTTAGTGTGGGTGTGTGTAGGTGACCGTTTAGTGTGTGCGTGTATGTGTGTGTGTGTGTGTGTGTGTGTGTGTGTGTGTGTGTGTGTGTGTGTGTGTGTGTGTGTGTGTGTGTGTGTGTGTGTGTGTGTGTGACCATTTAGGGTGGGTGTGTGTGTGACCATTTAGTGTGTGTGTGTGTGTGTTTGTGACCATTTAGTGTGGGTGTGTGTGGGTGACCGTTTACTGTGTGTGTGTGTGTTTGTGTGTGACCATTTAGAGTGGGTGTACGTGTGTGACCATTTAGTGAGGGTGTGTGTGTGTGTGGGTGTGACCATTTAGTGTGGGTATGTGTGTGTATGTGACCATTTAGTGTGGGTGTGTGTGTGTGACCATTTAGTGTGTGTGTGTGTGCGTGACAATTCAGTGTGGGTGTGTGTGTGTGACCATTTATTGTGTGTGTGTGTGTGTGTGACCATTTAGTGTGTATGTGTGTGTGTGTGTGTGTGTGTGTGTCTGTGTGACCATTTAGGGTGGGTGTGTGTGTGACCATTTAGTGTGTGTGTGTGTGTGTTTGTGACCATTTAGTGTGGGTGTGTGTGGGTGACCGTTTACTGTGTGTGTGTGTGTTTGTGTGTGACCATTTAGAGTGGGTGTACGTGTGTGACCATTTAGTGAGGGTGTGTGTGTGTGTGGGTGTGACCATTTAGTGTGGGTGTGTGTGGGTGACCGTTTAGTGTGTGTGTGTGTGTGGCCATTTAGTGTGGGTGTGTGTGTGACCATTTAGTGTGGGTGTGTGTGTGTGACCATTTAGTGTGTGTGACCATTTAGTGTAGGGGAGTGTGTGTGTGTGTGTGAGAGTAGTTAGTGTGTGTGCGTGTGACCATTTAGTTTGGGTGTGTTTGTGTGAACACTGAGTGTGGGAGTGTGTGACCATTTAGTGTGTGTGTGTGTGTGTCTTTGTGACCATTTAGTGTGTGTGTGTGACCATTTAGTGTATGTGTGTGTGTGTTACCATTTAGTGTGTGTGTGTGTGTGTGTGCGTGTGTGACCATTTAGTGTGGGTGTGTGTGTGTATATGACCATTTAGTGTGGGTGTGTGTGTGTGACCATTTAGTGTGTGTGTGTGTGTGTGTGCGTGACCATTTAGTGTGGGTGTGTGTGTGTGACCATTTATTGTGCATGTGTGTGTGTGACCATTTAGTGTGTATGTGTGTGTGTGTGTGTGTGTGTGTCTGTGTGTGACCATTTAGTGTGTGTGTGTGTGGGTGTTTGACCATTTAGTGTGGGTGTGTGTGTGTGACCATTTAGTGTGGCTGTGTGTGTGTGACCATTTATTGTGGGTGTGTGTGTGTGACCATTTAGTGTGGATGTGTATGTGTGACCATTTAGTTTGGGTGTGTGTGTGACCATTTAGTGTGTGTGTGTGTGACCATTTAGTGTGGGTGTGTGTGGGTGACCATTTAGTGTGTGTGTGTGTGTGTGTGTGTGTGTGTGTGACCATTTAGTTTGGGTGTGTGTGTGACCCTTTAGTGTGTGTGTGTGTGGGTGACCATTTAGAATGTATGTGTGTGTGTGACCATTTAGTGTGGGTGTGTGTGTGTGACCTTTAAGTGTGTGTGTGTGTGTGTCTGAGACCATTTAGTGTGGGTGTGTGTGGGTGACCGTTTAGTGTATGTGTGTGTGTGTGTGTGTGTGTGTGTGTGTGTGTGTGTGTGTGTGTGTGTGTGTGTGTGTGACCATTTAGGGTGGGTGTGTGTGTGACCATTTAGTGTGTGTGTGTGTGTGATTGTGACCATTTAGTGTGAGTGTGTGTGGGTGACCGTTTACTGTGTGTGTGTGTGTGTTTGTGTGTGACCATTTAGAGTGGGTGTATGTGTGTGACCATTTAGTGAGGGTGTGTGGCTCTGTGTGTGACCATTTAGTGTCTGTGTGTGTGTGTGTGTGTGTGTGTGTGACCATTTAGTGTGGGTGCGTGTGGGTGACCTTTTAGTGTGTGTGTGTGTGTGGCCATTTAGTGTGGGTGTGTGTGTGACCATTTAGTGTGGGTGTGTGTGTGTGACCATTTAGTGTGTGTGACCATTTAGTGTAGGGGAGTGTGTGTGTGTGTGTGAGAGTAGTTAGTGTGTGTGCGTGTGACCATTTAGTTTGGGTGTGTTTGTGTGAACATTGAGTGTGGGAGTGTGTGACCATTTAGTGTGTGTGTGTGTGGCCATTTAGTGTGGGTGTGTGTGTGACCATTCAGTGTGGGTGTGTGTGTGTGACCATTTAGTGTGGGTGTGTGTGTGTGACCATTTAGTGTATGTGTGACAATTTAGTGTGGGTGTGTATGTGTGACCATTTAGTGTGGGTGTGTGT
>JANJGN010000008.1:20227548-20230048 GCA_026770705.1 Isurus oxyrinchus
CATTTAGTGTGGGTGTGGGTGTGTGACCTTTAACTGTGTGTGTGTGTGTGTGTGTGTGTCTGTGTGTGTGACCATTTAGTGTGGGTGTGTATGGGTGACCGTTTAGTCAGTGCGTGTGTGTGTGTGTGTGTGTGTGTGTGTGTGACCATTTAGTGTGGGTGTGTGTGTGACCATTTAGTGTGTGTGTGTGTGACAATTTAGTTTGGGTGTGTGTGACCATTTCGTTTGGGTTTGTGTGTGTGACCATTTAGTGTGGGTGTGATTGTGTGATCATTTAGTGTGTGTGACCATTTAGTGTGGGTATGTGTGTGACCATTTAGTGTGTGTGAGAGTCTCTGTGTGTGTGTGTGTGTGTGTGTGTGTGTGTGTGTGTGTGTGTGTGTGTGTGTGTGTGTGTGTGTGTGTGTGTGTGTGTGTGTGTGTGACCGTTTAGCGTGGGTGTGTGTGACCATTTCGTTTGGGTGTGTGTGTGTGACCATTCAGTGTGGGTGTGTGTGTGTGATCATTTAGTGTGGTTACGTGTGTGACCATTTAGTGTGTGTGTGTGTGTGTGTGTGTGTGTGTGTGTGTGTGTGTGTGTGTGTGTGTGTGTGTGTGCTTGTGTGTTTGTGACAATTTAGTATGTGGGTGTGTGTGTGACCATTTAATTTGTGTTTGTGTGAACATTTAGTGTGGGTGTGTGTGTGACCATTTAGTTTGTGTGTGTGTGTCACAATTTAGTGTGGGTGTGTTTGTGTAACCATTTAGTGTGGGTGTGTGTGAGAGACCATTTACTGTGTGTGTGTGTGTGTGTGTGTGTGTGTGTGTGTGTGTGTGTGTGAGCGTGTGTGTGTGTGTGTGTGTGTGTGTGTGTGTGTGTGTGTGTGTGTGTGTGTGTGACCATTTAGTGTGGGTGTGTGTGTGACCATTTAGTGTGGGTGTGTGTGTGTGTGACCATTTAGTGTGTGTGACCATTTAGTGTAGGGGCGTGTGTGTGTGTGTGTGACTATTTAGTGTGTGTACGTGTGACCATTTAGTGTGGGTGTGTGTGTGTGAACATTTAGAGTGGGTGTGTGTGACCATTTAGTGTGTGTGAGTGTGTGTGGCCATTTAGTGTGGGTGTGTGTGTGACCATGTATTGTGTGTGTGTGTGTGACCATTTAGTGTGGGTGTGTGTGTGTGTAACCATTTAGTGTGGGTCTGTGTGTGTGACCATTTAGTGTGTGTGTGTGTGTGTGTGTGTGTGTGTGTGTGTGTGTGTGTGTGTGTGTGTGTGTGTGTGTGTGTGTGTGTGTCTGTGTGTCTGTGACCATTTACTGTGGGGTTGTGTGTGTGTGACCATTTAGTGTGGGTGTGTGTGTGTGTCCATTTAGTGTGTGTGTGTGAGTGTGACCATTTAGTGTTGGTTTGTGTGTGTGTGAACATTTAGTGTGTGTGTCTGTGTGTGACCATTTAGTGTGTGTGTGTGTGTGTGTGTGTGTGTGTGTGTGTGTGTGTGTGTGTGTGTGTGTGTGACCATTTAGGGTGGGTGTGTGTGTGTGTGGCTGACCATTTAGTGTGTTTGGGTGTGTGTGTGTGACCATTTAGTTTGGGTGTGTGTGTGTGACCATTTAGAGTGAGTTTGTGTGTGTGACCATTTAGTGTGTGTATGTGTGTGACCATTTAGTGTGTGTTTGTGTGTGTGTGTGAGTGTGTGTGTGTGTGTGTGTGTGTGTGTGTGTGACCATTTAGTTTGGGTGTGTATGTGTGACCATTTGTGTGAGTTCGTGTGGGTGAACATTTAGTGTGTGTATGTGTGTGTGTGTGTGTGACCATTTAGTGTGTGTGTGTGTGTGATCATTTAGTGTGTGTGTCTGTGTGTGTGTGTGACCATTAAGTTTGGGTGTGTGTGTGTGACCATTTAGTGTGGGATTGTGTGGGTGAACATTTAGTGTGTGTATGCCTGTGTGTGTGTGTGTGTGACCATTTTGTGTGTGTGTGTGTGACCATTTAGTGTGTGTGTCTGTCTGTGTGAACATTTAGTGTGGGTGTGTGACCATTTAGCATGGGTGGGTGTCTGTGTGCATGTGTGTGTGTGTGTGTGTGTGTGTGTGTGTGTGTGTGTGTGTGTGTGTGTGTGTGTGTGTGTGTGTGTGTGTGTGTGTGTCACTATTTAGTGTGTGGGTGTGTGTGTGTGTGTGACAGTTCAGTTTATGTGTGTGTGTGTGACCATTTATTGTGTGTGTGTGTGACCATTTAGTGTGTGTGTGACCATTTAGTGTAGGGGTGTGTGTGTGTGCGTGTGACCATTTAGTGTGTGTGTGTGTGTGTGTGACCATTTAGTGTGGATGTGTGTGTGACCATTTAGTGTGGGTGTGTGACCATTTAGTGTGTGTGTGTGTGACCATTTAGTGTGGGTGTGTGACCATTTAGTGTTTGTGTTGTTGACCATTTATTGTGTGTGTGTGTGTGACCATTTAGTTTGGGTGTGTGTGTGACCCTTTAGTGTGGGTGTGTGTGGGTGACCATTTAGTATGTATGT
>JANJGN010000008.1:20250048-20252548 GCA_026770705.1 Isurus oxyrinchus
TGGGTGACCATTTAGTATGTATGTGTGTGTGTGACCATTTAGTGTGGGTGTGGGTGTGTGACCTTTAAGTGTTTGTGTGTGTGTGTGTGTGTGTCTGTGTGTGTGACCATTTAGTGTGGGTGTGTATGGGTGACCGTTTAGTCAGTGCGTGTGTGTGTGTGTGTGTGTGTGTGTGTGTGTGTGTGTGTGTGTGTGTGTGTGTGTGTGTGTGTGTGTGTGTGTGTGTGTGTGTGACCATTTAGTGTGGGTGTGGGTGTGTGACCTTTAAGTGTTTGTGTGTGTGTGTGTGTGTGTCTGTGTGTGTGACCATTTAGTGTGGGTGTGTATGGGTGACCGTTTAGTCAGTGCGTGTGTGTGTGTGTGTGTGTGTGTGTGTGTGTGTGTGTGTGTGTGTGTGTGACCATTTAGTGTGGGTGTGTGTGTGACCATTTAGCGTGTGTCTGTGTGACAATTTAGTTTGGGTGTGTGTGACCATTTCGTTTGGGTTTGTGTGTGTGACCATTTAGTGTGGGTGTGATTGTGTGATCATTTAGTGTGTGTGACCATTTAGTGTGGGTATGTGTGTGACCATTTAGTGTGTGTGAGAGTCTGTGTGTGTGTGTGTGTGTGTGTGTGTGTGTGTGTGTGTGTGTGTGTGTGTGTGACCGTTTAGCGTGGGTGTGTGTGACCATTTCGTTTGGGTGTGTGTGTGTGACCATTCAGTGTGGGTGTGTGTGTGTGATCATTTAGTGTGGTTACGTGTGTGACCATTTAGTGTGTGTGTGTGTGTGTGTGTGTGTGTGTTTCTGTGTGTGTGTGTGTGTGTGTGTGTGTGTGTGTGTGTGTGTGTGCTTGTGTGTTTGTGACAATTTAGTATGTGGGTGTGTGTGTGACCATTTAATTTGTGTTTGTGTGAACATTTAGTGTGGGTGTGTGTGTGACCATTTAGTTTGTGTGTGTGTGTGACAATTTAGTGTGGGTGTGTTTGTGTAACCATTTAGTGTGGGTGTGTGTGAGAGACCATTTACTGTGTGTGTGTGTGTGTGTGTGTGTGTGTGTGTGTGTGAGCGTGTGTGTGTGTGTGTGTGTGTGTGAGTGTGTGTGTGTGTGTGTGTGTGTGTGACCATTTAGTGTGGGTGTGTGTGTGACCATTTAGTGTGGGTGTGTGTGTGTGTGACCATTTAGTGTGTGTGACCATTTAGTGTAGGGGCGTGTGTGTGTGTGTGTGTGACTATTTAGTGTGTGTACGTGTGACCATTTAGTGTGGGTGTGTGTGTGTGAACATTGAGAGTGGGTGTGTGTGACCATTTAGTGTGTGTGAGTGTGTGTGGCCATTTAGTGTGGGTGTGTGTGTGACCATGTATTGTGTGTGTGTGTGTGACCATTTAGTGTGGGTGTGTGTGTGTAACCATTTAGTGTGGGTCTGTGTGTGTGACCATTTAGTGTGTGTGTGTGTGTGTGTGTGTGTGTGTGTGTGTGTGTGTGTGTGTGTGTGTGTGTGTGTGTGTGTGTGTGTGTGTGTGTGTCTGTGACCATTTACTGTGGGGTTGTGTGTGTGTGACCATTTAGTGTGGGTGTGTGTGTGTGTCCATTTAGTGTGTGTGTGTGAGTGTGACCATTTAGTGTTGGTTTGTGTGTGTGTGAACATTTAGTGTGTGTGTCTGTGTGTGACCATTTAGTGTGTGTGTGTGTGTGTGTGTGTGTGTGTGTGTGTGTGACCATTTAGGGTGGGTGTGTGTGTGTGTGTGGCTGACCATTTAGTGTGTGTGGGTGTGTGTGTGTGACCATTTAGTTTGGGTGTGTGTCTGTGACCATTTAGTGTGAGTTTGTGTGGGTGAACATTTAGTGTGTGAATGTGTGTGTCTGTGTGTGTGACCATTTAGTGTGTGTATGTGTGTGACCATTTAGTGTGTGTGTGTGTGTGTGTGAGTGTGTGTGTGTGTGTGTGTGTGTGTGTGTGACCATGTAGTTTGGGTGTTTATGTGTGACCATTTGTGTGAGTTTGTGTGGGTGAACATTTAGTGTGTGTATGTGTGTGTGTGTGTGTGACCATTTAGTGTGTGTGTGTGTGTGATCATTTAGTGTGTGTGTGTGTGTGTGTGTGACCATTTAGTGTGTGTGTGTGTGTGATCATTTAGTGTGTGTGTCTGTGTGTGTGTGTGACCATTAAGTTTGGGTGTGTGTGTGTGACCATTTAGTGTGGGTTTGTGTGGGTGAACATTTAGTGTGTGTATGCCTGTGTGTGTGTGTGTATGACCATTTTGTGTGTGTGTGTGTGACCATTTAGTGTGTGTGTCTGTCTGTGTGAACATTTAGTGTGGGTGTGTGACCATTTAGCATGGGTGGGTGTCTGTGTGCATGTGTGTTTGTGTGTGTGTGTGTGTGTGTGTGTGTGTGTGTGTGTGTGTGTGTGTGTGTGTGTGTGTGTTTCACTATTTAGTGTGTGGGTGTGTGTGTGTGTGACAGTTCAGTTTATGTGTGTGTGTGTGACCATTTATTGTGTGTGTGTGACCATTTAGTG
>JANJGN010000008.1:20265048-20267548 GCA_026770705.1 Isurus oxyrinchus
GTGTGTGACCATTTTGTGTGTGTGTGTGACCATTTAGTGTGTGTGTCTGTCTGTGTGAACATTTAGTGTGGGTGTGTGACCATTTAGCATGGGTGTGTGTGTGTGTGCATGTGTGTGTGTGTGTGTGTGTGTGTGTGTGTGTGTGTGTGTGTGTGTGTCACTATTTAGTCTGTGGGTGTGTGTGTGTGTGACAGTTTAGTTTGGATATGTGTGTGTGACCATTTAGTGTGTGTGTGACCATTTAGTGTAGGGGTGTGTGTGTGTGCGTGTGACCATTTAGTGTGTGTGAGTGTGTGTGTGTGACCATTTAGTGTGCGTGTGTGTGTGTGACCATTTAGGATGTGTGTGTGTGTGTGTGTGCGTGTGTGAGTATATGTGTGTGTGACCATTTAGTGTGGTTGTGTGTGGGTGTTTGTGTGTGTGACCATTTAGTGTGGGTGTGTGTGTGACTATTTAGTGTGTGTGTGTGTGTGACCATTTAGTGTGGGTGTGTGTATGACCATTTAGCGTTTGTGTCTGTGTGACCACTTAGTGTGGGTGTGTGTGACCATTTAGTGTGTGTGTGTGTGTGTGTGTGTGTGTGTGTGTGTGTGTGACCATTTATTGTGGGTGTGTGTGTGACCATTTAGTGTGGGTGTGTGTGTGTGACCATTTAGTGTGGGCGTGTGTGTGACCATTTAGTGTGGGTGTGTGTGACCATTTAGTGTGTGTGTGTGTGTGTGTGTGAGACCATTTAGTGTGGGTGTGTGTGTGACCATTTAGTGTGGGTGTGTGACCATTTAGTGTGTGTGTGTGTGACCATTTAGAGTGTGTGTGTCTATGTGCCCATTTAGTATGTGTTTGTATGTGACCATTTAGTGTTGTTGTATGTGTGACCATTTAGTGTGTGTGTGTGTGTGTGACCATTTAGTGTGGGTGTGTGTGTGTGACCATTTAGCGTTTGTGTGTGTGTGACCATTTAATGTGTGTGTGTGTGTGACAATTTATTGTGGGTGTGTGTGTGACCATTTATTCTGGGTGTGTGTGTGTGACCATTTAGTGTGAGTGTGTGTGTGACCATTTAGTGTGGGTGTGTGTGTGTGACCATTTAGTGTGTGTGTGTGTGTGAGACCATTTAGTGTGGGTGTGTGTGTGAGACCATTTAGTGTGGGTGTGTGACCATTTAGTGTGTGTGTGTGTGACCATTTAGTGTGTGTGTGTGTGACCATTTAGTGTGGGTGTGTGACCATTTAGTGTGTGTGTGTGTGACCATTTAGTGTGGGTGTGTGACCATTTAGTGTGTGTGTGTGTGACCATTTAGTGTGGGTGTGTGACCATTTCGTTTTTGTGTTGTTGACCATTTATTGTGTGTGTGTGTGTGTGTGACCATTAAGTGTGGGTCTGTGTATGACCATTTAGTGTGGGTGTGTGACCATTTAGTGTGTGTGTGTGTGACCATTTAGTGTGTGTGTGTGTGTGTGACCAGTTAGTGTGTGTGTGGTTGACCATTTTGTGTATGTGTGTTTGTCCATTTAATGTGTGTGTGTGTGTCCACTTAGTGTTTGTGTGGGTGATGATTTAGTATGTGTGTGTGTATGACCATCTGGTGTGTGTGTGTGTGTGTGTGTGTGTGTGACCCTTTAGTGTGTATGTGTGTGACCATTTAGTGTATGTGTGTGTGTGTGACCATTTAGTGTGTGTGTGTGCGTGTGTGCATGTATGACCATTTAGTGTGGGTGTGTGTGTGTGACAATTCAGTGTGGGTGTGTGTGTGTGACCATTTATGGTGTGTGTGTGTGTGTGCGTGACCATTTAGTGTGTATGTGTGTGTGTGTGTGCGTGTGTGTGACCATTTAGTGTGGGTTTGTGTGTGTGTGTGTGTGTGTGACCATTTAGTGTGTGTGTGTGTGGGTGTTTGACCATTTAGTGTGGGTGTGTGTGTGTGACCATTTAGTGTGCGTGTGTGTGTGTGACCATTTAGTGTGGGTGTGTGTTTGTGACCATTTAGTGTGGATGTGTATATGTGACCATTTAGTTTGGGTGTGTGTGTGATCATTTAGTGTGGGTGTGCGTGGGTGACCATTTAGTGTGTGTGTGTGTGACCCTTTAGTGTGGGTGTGTGTGGGTGACCATTTAGTTTGGATGTGTGTGTGACCCTTTAGTGTGGGTGTGTGTGTGTGACCTTTAAGTGTGTGTGTGTGTGTGTCTGAGACCATTTAGTGTGGGTGTGTGTGGGTGACCGTTTAGTGTGTGCATGTGTGTGTGTGTGTGTGTGTGTGTGTGTGTGTGTGTGTGTGTGTGACCATTTAGTGTGTGTGTGTGTGTGTTTGTGACCATTTAGTGTGGGTGTGTGTGGGTGACCGTTTAGTGTGTGTGTGTGTGTTTGTGTGTGACCATTTAGAGTGGGTGTATGTGTGTGACCATTTAGTGAGGGTGTGTGGCTCTGTGTGTGACCATTTAGTGTGTGTGTGTGTGTGTGTGTGTGTGACCATTTAGTGCCTGTGTGTGTGTGACCATTTAG
>JANJGN010000008.1:20275048-20292548 GCA_026770705.1 Isurus oxyrinchus
TGTGACCATTTAGTGTGTGTGACCATTTAGTGTAGGGGAGTGTGTGTGTGTGTGTCACTATTTAGTGTGTGTGCGTGTGACCATTTGTTTGGATGTGTATGTGTGAACATTTAGTGTGGGAGTGTGTGACCATTTAGTGTGTGTGTGTGTGGCCATTTAGTGTGGCTGTGTGTGTGACCATTTAGTGTGGGTGTGTGTGTGACCATTTAGTGTGGGTGTGTGTGTGTGACCATTTAGTGTATGTGTGACAATTTAGTTTGGGTGTGTATGTGTGACCATTTAGTGTGGGTGTGTGTGGGTGACCATTTAGTGTGTGTGTGTGTGTTTGTGTGTGACCATTTAGAGTGGGTGTATGTGTGTGACCATTTAGTGAGGGTGTGTGGCTCTGTGTGTGACCATTTAGTGCCTGTGTGTGTGTGACCATTTAGTGTGTGTGTGTGTGTGTGTGTGACCATTTAGTGTGGGTGTGTGTGGGTGACCGTTTAGTGTTTGTGTGTGTGTGGCCATTTAGTGTGTGTGTGTGTGTGACCATTTAGTGTGGGTGTGTGTGTGACCATTTAGTGTGGGTGTGTGTGTGTGACCATTTAGTGTGTGTGACCATTTAGTGTAGGGGAGTGTGTGTGTGTGTGTGTCACTATTTAGTGTGTGTGCGTGTGACCATTTAGTTTGGGTGTGTGTGTGTGAACATTTAGTGTGGGAGTGTGTGACCATTTAGTGTGTGTGTGTGTGGCCATTTAGTGTGGGTGTGTGTGTGACCATTTAGTGTGGGTGTGTGTGTGACCATTTAGTGTGGGTGTGTGTGTGTGACCATTTAGTGTATGTGTGACAATTTAGTGTGGGTGTGTATGTGTGACCATTTAGTGTGGGGGTGTGTGTGTGACCATTTAGTGTGTGTGTGTGTGTGTGTGTGTGTGTGTGTGTGTGTGTGTGTGTGTGTGTGTGTGTGTGTGTGTGTGTGTGTGTTTGTGTGTGTGTGTGTGTGTGTGTGTGTATAACCATTTAGAGTGTGTGTGTGTGTGTGTCTGTGTGTGTGTGTGTGTGTGTGTCTGTGTGTGTGTGTGAGACCATTTAGTGTGGGTGTGTGACCATTTAGTGTGGGTGTGTGTGTGTGTCCATTTAGTGTGTGTGTGTGAGTGTGACCATTTAGTCTTTGTTTGTGTGTGTGTGAACATTTAGTGTGTGTGTGTGACCATTAATTGTGTGTGTGTGTGTGTGTGTGTGACCATTTAGTGTGTGTGTGTGTGTGTGTGTGACCATTTAGGGTGGGTGTGTGTGTGTGTTGCTGACCATTTAATGTGGGTGTGTGACCATTTACTGTGTGTGTGTGTGACCATTTAGTGTGTGTGTGTGTGTGTGTGTGTGACCATTTAGTGCGTGTTTGTATGTGCCCATTTAGTGTGTGTGTGGGTGACCATTTTGTGTGTGTGTCTTTGTCCATTAAATGTGTGTGTGTGTGTCCATTTAGTGTGTGTGTGGGTGACCATTTAGTATGTGTTTGTGTATGACCGTTTAGTGTGTGTGTGTGTGTGTGTGTGTGTGTGTGTGTGTGTGTGTGTGTGTGTGTGTGTGTGTGTGACCATTTAGTGTATCTTTGTGTGTGACCATTTAGTGTGTGTGTGTGTGTGTTTGTGTGTGTGTTACCATTTAGTGTGGGTGTGTGACCATTTAGTGTGTGTGTGTGTGTGTGACCATTTAGTGTGGGTGTGTGTTTGTGTGTGACCATTTAGTGTGTGTGTGTGTGACCATTTAGTGTGTGTGTGTGTGACCATTTAGTGTGGGTGTGTGACCATTTAGTGTGTGTGTGTGTGACCATTTAGTGTGGGTGTGTGACCATTTTATGTGTGTGTGTGTGACCATTTAGTATGGGTATGTGACCATTTTGTTTTTGTGTTGTTGAGCATTTATTGTGTGTGTGTGTGTGACCATTAAGTGTGGGTCTGTGTATGACCATTTAGTGTGGGTGTGTGACCATTTAGTGTGTGTGTGTGTGTGTGACCAGTTAGTGTGTGTGTGGTTGACCATTTTGAGTATATGTGTTTGTCCATTTAATGTGTGTGTGTGTGTCCACTTAGTGTGTGTGTGGGTGCTGATTTAGTATGTGTGTGTGTATGACCATCTGGTGTGTGTGTGTGTGTCTGTGTGACCCTTTAGTGTGTGTGTGTGACCATTTAGTGTATGTGTGTGTGTGTGGCCATTTAGTGTGTGTGTGTGTGTGCATGTGTGACCATTTAGTGTGGGTGTGTGTGACCATTTAGTGTGAGTGTGTGTGTGTGACCATTTAGTGTGTGTTTATGTGTGTGTGACAATTTAGTGTGGGTGTGTGTGTGTGACCATTTATTGTGTGTGTGTGTGTGTGTGTGACCATTTAGTGTGTATGTGTGTGTGGGTGTGCGTGTGTGTGACCATTTAGTGTGGGTTTGTGTGTGTGTGTGTGTGTGTGTGTGTGACCATTTAGTGTGTGTGTGTGTGGGTGTTTGCACATTTAGTGTGGGTGTGTGTGTGTGACCATTTAGTGTGGGTGTGTGTGTGTGACCATTTAGTGTGGGTGTGTGTGGGTGACCGTTTCGTGTGGATGTGTATATGTGACCATTTAGTTTGGGTGTGTGTGTGATCATTTAGTGTGGGTGTGTGTGGGTGACCATTTAGTGTGTGTGTGTGTGACCCATTAGTGTGGGTGTGTGTGGGTGACCATTTAGTTTGGGTGTGTGTATGACCCTTTAGTGTGTGTGTGTGTGGGTGACCATTTAGTATGTATGTGTGTGTGTGACCATTAAGTGTGGGTGTGTGTGTGTGACCTTTAAGTGTGTGTGTGTGTGTGTCTGAGACCATTTAGTGTGGGTGTGTGTGGGTGACCGTTTAGTGTGTGCGTGTGTGTGTGTGTGTGTGTGTGTGTGTGTGTGTGTGTGTGTGTGTGTGTGACCATTTAGTGTGTGTGTGTGTGTGTGTTTGTGACCATTTAGTGTGGGTGTGTGTGGGTGACCGTTTAGTCTGTGTGTGTGTGTTTGTGTGTGACCATTTAGAGTGGGTGTATGTGTGTGACCATTTAGTGAGGGTGTGTGTGTGACCATTTAGTGTGTGTGTGTGTGTGTGTGTGTGTGTGACCATTTAGAGTGGGTGTATGTGTGTGACCATTTAGTGAGAGTGTGTGTGTGACCGTTTAGTGTGTGTGTGTGTGTGGCCATTTAGTGTGGGTGTGTGTGTGACCATTTAGTGTGGGTGTGTGTGTGTCCATTTAGTGTGTGTGTGTGTGTGTGACCATTTAGTGTGTGTGACCATTTAGTGTAGGGGAGTGTGTGTGTGTGTGTCACTATTTAGTGTGTGTGCGTGTGACCATTTAGTTTGGGTGTGTGTGTGTGAACATTTAGTGTGGGAGTGTGTGACCATTTAGTGTGTGTGTGTGTGTGGCCATTGAGTGTGGCTGTGTGTGTGACCATTTAGTGTGGGTGTGTGTGTGACCATTTAGTGTGGGTGTGTGTGTGTGTGTGACCATTTAGTGTATGTGTGACAATTTAGTTTGGGTGTGTATGTGTGACCATTTAGTGTGGGTGTGTGTGTGTGACCATTTAGTGTGTGTGTGTGTGTGTGTGTGTGTGTGTGTGTGTATAACCATTTAGAGTGTGTGTGTGTGTGTGTCTGTGTGTGTGTGTGTGTGTGTGTGTGTGTGTGTGTGACCATTTAGTGTGGGTGTGTGTGTGTGTGACCATTTAGTGTGGGTGTGTGTGTGTTTCCATTTAGTGTGTGTGTGTGAGTGTGACCATTCAGAGTTTGTTTGTGTGTGTGTGAACATTTAGTGTGTGTGTGACCATTAATTGTGCATGTGTGTGTGTGTGTGTGTGTGTGTGTGTGTGACCATTTAGTGTGTGTGTGTGTGTGTGTGTGTGTGTGTGTGTGTTTGTGTGTGACCATTTAGGGTGGGTGTGTGCGTGTGTTGCTGACCATTTAGTGCGGGTGTGTGATCATTTACAGTGTGTGTGTGTGACCATTTAGTGTGTGTGTGTGTGTGTGTGTGTGTGTGAGACCATTTAGTGCGTGTTTGTATGTGCCCATTTAGTGTGTGTGTGGGTGACCATTTTGCGTGTGTGTGTTTGTCCATTTAATGTGTGTGTGTCCATTTAGTGTGTGTGTGGGTGACCATTTAGTATGTGTTTGTGTATGACCGTTTAGTGTGTGTGTGTGTGTGTGTGTGTGTGTGTGTGTGTGTGTGTGTGTGTGTGTGTGTGTGTGTGACCATTTAGTGTATCTGTGTGTGTGACCATGTAGTGTGTGTGTGTGTGTGTGTTTGTGCGTGTGTGACCATTTAGTGTGGGTGTGTGACCATTTAGTGTGTGTGTGTGACCATTTAGTGTGGGTGTGTGTTTGTGTGTGACCATTTAGTGTTTGTGTTGTTGACCATTTATTGTGTGTGTGTGTGTGACCATTTAGTGTGGGTCTGTGTATGACCATTTAGTGTGGGTGTGTGACCATTTAGTGTGGGTGTGTGACCATTTAGTGAGTGTGTGTGTGAGACCATTTACTGTGTGTGTGTGTGTGTGACCATTTAGTGTGTATGTGGGTGAACATTTTGTGTATCTGTGTGTTTGTGACCATTTAGTGTGGGTCTGTGTGTGACCCTTTAGTGTGGGAGTGTGTGGGTGACCATTTAGTATGTATGTGTGTGTGTGTGTGTGTGTGTGTGTGTGTGTGTGTGTGAGAGACCATTTAGTGTGGGTGTGTATGGGTGACCGTTTAGTGAGTGCATGTGTGTGTGTGTGTGTGTGTGTGTGTGTGTGTGTGTGTGTGTGTGTGACCATTTAGTGTGGGTGTGTGTGTGACCATTTAGTGTGTGTGTGTGACCATTTAGTGTGGGTGTGTGTGGGTGAGCGTTTAGTGTGTGTGTGTGTGTGTGTTTGTGTGTGACCATTTAGAGTGGGTGTAAGTGTGTGACCATTTAGTGAGGGTGTGTGGCTCTGTGTGTGACCATTTAGTGTGTGTGTGAGTGTGTGACCATTTAGTGTGGGTGTGTGTGGGTGACGGTTTAGTGTGTGTGTGTCTGTGGCCATTTAGTTTGGGTGTGTGTGTGACCATTTAGTGCGGCTGTGTGTGTGCCAATTTAGTGTGGGTGTGTGTGTGTGACCATTTAGTGTGTGTGACCATTTAGTGTAGGGGAGTGTGTGTGTGTGTGTGTGTGTGACTATTTAGTGTGTGTGCGTGTGACCATTTAGTTTGGGTGTGTGTGTGTGAAAATTTAGTGTGGGTGTGTGTGACCATTTAGTGTGTGTGTGTGTGTGGCCATTTAGTGTGGGTGTGTGTGTGACCATTTAGTGTGGGTGTGTGTGTGACCATTTAGAGTGGGTGTGTGTGTGTGACCATTTAGTGTATGTGTGACAATTTAGTGTGGGTGTGTATGTGTGACCATTTAGTGTGGGTGTGTGTGTGTGACCATTTAGTGTGTGTGTGTGTGTGTGTGTGTGTGTGTGTGTGTGTGTGTGTGTGTGTGTGTGTGTGTGTGTGTGTGACCATTTAGTGTGGGTGTGTGTGTGTGTGACCATTTAGTGTGGGTGTGTGTGTGTGTCCATTTAGTGTGTGTGTGTGAGTGTGACCATTTAGCGTTGGTTCGTGTGTGTGTGAACATTTAGTGTTTGAGTCTGTGTGTGACCATTTAGTGTGCGTGTGTGTGTGTGTGTGTGTGTGTGTGTGTGTGACCATTTAGGGTGGGTGTGTGTGTGTGTGGCTGACCATTTAGTGTGTGTGGGTGTGTGTGTGTGACCATTCAGTGTGGGTGTGTGTGGGTGTCCATTTAGTGTGTGTGAGTGTGTGTGTGTGTGTGTGTGTGTGTGTGTGTGTGTGTGTGTGTGTGTGTGTGTGTGTGTGTGTGTGTGACCATTTAGTTTGGGTGAGTGTGTGTGACCATTTAGTGTGGGTTTGTGTGGGTGAACCTTTAGTGTGTGTATGTGTGTGTGTGTGTGTGTGACCATTTAGTGTGTGTATGTGTGTGCTCATTTAGTGTGTGTGTGTGTGTGCGTGTGTGTGTGTGTGTGTGTGTGTGTGTGTGTGTGACCATTAAGTGTGGGTGTGTGTGTGTGTGACCATTTAGTGTGGGTGTGTGTGTGTGTCCATTTAGTGTGTGTGTGTGAGTGTGACCATTTAGTGTTGGTTTGTGTGTGTGTGTGAACATTTAGTGTGTGTGTCTGTGTGTGACCATTTAGTGTGCGTGTATGTGTGTGTGTGTAACCATTTAGTGTGTGTGTGAGTGTGTGTGTGACCATTTAGGCTGGGTGTGTGTGTGTGTGGCTGACCATTTAGTGTGTGTGGGTGTGTGTGTGTGACCATTTAGTGTGCGTGTGTGTGTGTGTGTGTGACCATTTAGTGTGTGTGTGAGTGTGTGTGTGACCATTTAGGCTGGGTGTGTGTGTGTGTGGCACCATTTAGTATGTGTGTGTGTGTGTGTGTGTGTGTGTGTGTGACCATTTAGTTTGGGTGTGTGGGTGTGACCATTTAGTGTGGGTTTGTGTGGGTGAACATTTAGTGTGTGTATGTGTGTGTGTGTGTGTGTGTGACCATTTAGTGTGTGTGTGTGTGACCATTTAGTGTGTGTGTGTGTGTGTGTGTGTGTGTGTGTGTGTGTGTGTGTGTGTGTGTGTGTGTGTGTGTGTGTGTGTGTGTGTGAATGACCATTTAGTTTGGGTGTGTGTGTGTGACCATTTAGTGTGGATTTGTGTGGGTGAACATTTAGTGTGTGTATGTGTGTGTGTGTGTGTGTGTGTGTGTGTGTGTGTGACCATTTTGTGTGTGTGTGTGTGTGACCATTTAGTGTGTGTGTCAGTCTGTGTGAACATTTAGTGTGGGTGTGTGACCATTTAGCATGGGTGTGTGTGTGTGTGCGTGTGTGTGTCTGTGCGTGTGTGTGTGTGTGTGTGACTATTTAGTGTGCGTGTGTGTGTGTGTGTGTGACCATTTAGTTTGGGTGAGTGTGTGTGACCATTTAGTGTGGGTTTGTGTGGGTGAACCTTTAGTGTGTGTATGTGTGTGTGTGTGTGTGTGACCATTTAGTGTGTGTATGTGTGTGCTCATTTAGTGTGTGTGTGTGTGTGCGTGTGTGTGTGTGTGTGTGTGTGTGTGTGACCATTTAGTGTGGGTGTGTGTGTGTGTGACCATTTAGTGTGGGTGTGTGTGTGTGTCCATTTAGTGTGTGTGTGTGAGTGTGACCATTTAGTGTTGGTTTGTGTGTGTGTGTGAACATTTAGTGTGTGTGTCTGTGTGTGACCATTTAGTGTGCGTGTATGTGTGTGTGTGTAACCATTTAGTGTGTGTGTGAGTGTGTGTGTGACCATTTAGGCTGGGTGTGTGTGTGTGTGGCTGACCATTTAGTGTGTGTGGGTGTGTGTGTGTGACCATTTAGTGTGCGTGTGTGTGTGTGTGTGTGACCATTTAGTGTGTGTGTGAGTGTGTGTGTGACCATTTAGGCTGGGTGTGTGTGTGTGTGGCTGACCATTTAGTATGTGTGTGTGTGTGTGTGTGTGTGTGTGTGTGACCATTTAGTTTGGGTGTGTGGGTGTGACCATTTAGTGTGGGTTTGTGTGGGTGAACATTTAGTGTGTGTATGTGTGTGTGTGTGTGTGTGTGACCATTTAGTGTGTGTGTGTGTGACCATTTAGTGTGTGTGTGTGTGTGTGTGTGTGTGTGTGTGTGTGTGTGTGTGTGTGTGTGTGTGTGTGTGTGTGTGTGTGTGTGTGTGAATGACCATTTAGTTTGGGTGTGTGTGTGTGACCATTTAGTGTGGATTTGTGTGGGTGAACATTTAGTGTGTGTATGTGTGTGTGTGTGTGTGTGTGTGTGTGTGTGTGTGACCATTTTGTGTGTGTGTGTGTGTGACCATTTAGTGTGTGTGTCAGTCTGTGTGAACATTTAGTGTGGGTGTGTGACCATTTAGCATGGGTGTGTGTGTGTGTGCGTGTGTGTGTCTGTGCGTGTGTGTGTGTGTGTGACTATTTAGTGTGTGGGTGTGTGTGTGTGTGTGACAGTTTAGTTAGGGTGTGTGTGTGTGACCATTTAGTGTGTGTGTGTGTGACCATTTAGTGTGTGTGTGACCATTTAGTGTGGGTGTGTGTGTGTGACCATTCAGTGTGGGCGTGTGTGTGACCATTTAGTGTGGGTGTTTGCCCATTTAGTTTGTGTTTGTATGTGACAATTTAGTGTTGTTGTATGTGTGACCATTTAGTGTGTGTGTGTGTGTGTGTGACTATTAAGTGTGGGTGTGTGTGTGTGACCATTTAGCGTTTATGTGTGTGTGACCATTTAGTGTGTGTGTGTGTGTGTGACCATTTAGTTTGGGTGTGTGTATGACCCTTTAGTGTGTGTGTGTGTGGGTGACCATTTAGTATGTATGTGTGTGTGTGACCATTAAGTGTGGGTGTGTGTGTGTGACCTTTAAGTGTGTGTGTGTGTGTGTCTGAGACCATTTAGTGTGGGTGAGTGTGGGTGACCGTTTAGTGTGTGCGTGTGTGTGTGTGTGTGTGTGTGTGTGTGTGTGTGTGTGTGTGTGACCATTTAGTGTGTGTGTGTGTGTGTGTTTGTGACCATTTAGTGTGGGTGTGTGTGGGTGACCGTTTAGTCTGTGTGTGTGTGTTTGTGTGTGACCATTTAGAGTGGGTGTATGTGTGTGACCATTTAGTGAGGGTGTGTGTGTGACCATTTAGTGTGTGTGTGTGTGTGTGTGTGTGTGTGTGACCATTTAGAGTGGGTGTATGTGTGTGACCATTTAGTGAGAGTGTGTGTGTGACCGTTTAGTGTGTGTGTGTGTGTGGCCATTTAGTGTGGGTGTGTGTGTGACCATTTAGTGTGGGTGTGTGTGTGTCCATTTAGTGTGTGTGTGTGTGTGTGACCATTTAGTGTGTGTGACCATTTAGTGTAGGGGAGTGTGTGTGTGTGTGTCACTATTTAGTGTGTGTGCGTGTGACCATTTAGTTTGGGTGTGTGTGTGTGAACATTTAGTGTGGGAGTGTGTGACCATTTAGTGTGTGTGTGTGTGTGGCCATTGAGTGTGGCTGTGTGTGTGACCATTTAGTGTGGGTGTGTGTGTGACCATTTAGTGTGGGTGTGTGTGTGTGTGTGACCATTTAGTGTATGTGTGACAATTTAGTTTGGGTGTGTATGTGTGACCATTTAGTGTGGGTGTGTGTGTGTGACCATTTAGTGTGTGTGTGTGTGTGTGTGTGTGTGTGTGTGTGTGTATGTATAACCATTTAGAGTGTGTGTGTGTGTGTGTCTGTGTGTGTGTGTGTGTGTGTGTGTGTGTGTGTGTGTGACCATTTAGTGTGGGTGTGTGTGTGTGTGACCATTTAGTGTGGGTGTGTGTGTGTTTCCATTTAGTGTGTGTGTGTGAGTGTGACCATTCATAGTTTGTTTGTGTGTGTGTGAACATTTAGTGTGTGTGTGACCATTAATTGTGCATGTGTGTGTGTGTGTGTGTGTGTGTGTGTGACCATTTAGTGTGTGTGTGTGTGTGTGTGTGTGTGTGTGTGTGTGTGTGTTTGTGTGTGACCATTTAGGGTGGGTGTGTGCGTGTGTTGCTGACCATTTAGTGCGGGTGTGTGATCATTTACAGTGTGTGTGTGTGACCATTTAGTGTGTGTGTGTGTGTGTGTGTGAGACCATTTAGTGCGTGTTTGTATGTGCCCATTTAGTGTGTGTGTGGGTGACCATTTTGCGTGTGTGTGTTTGTCCATTTAATGTGTGTGTGTCCATTTAGTGTGTGTGTGGGTGACCATTTAGTATGTGTTTGTGTATGACCGTTTAGTGTGTGTGTGTGTGTGTGTGTGTGTGTGTGTGTGTGAGTGTGTGTGTGTGTGTGTGTGTGTGTGTGTGACCATTTAGTGTATCTGTGTGTGTGACCATGTAGTGTGTGTGTGTGTGTGTGTTTGTGCGTGTGTGACCATTTAGTGTGGGTGTGTGACCATTTAGTGTGTGTGTGTGACCATTTAGTGTGGGTGTGTGTTTGTGTGTGACCATTTAGTGTTTGTGTTGTTGACCATTTATTGTGTGTGTGTGTGTGACCATTTAGTGTGGGTCTGTGTATGACCATTTAGTGTGGGTGTGGGTGATCATTTTGTGTATCTGTGTGTTTGTGACCATTTAGTGTGGGTCTGTGTGTGACCCTTTAGTGTGGGAGTGTGTGGGTGACCATTTAGTATGTATGTGTGTGTGTGTGTGTGTGTGTGTGTGTGTGTGTGTGTGTGTGTGTGAGAGACCATTTAGTGTGGGTGTGTATGGGTGACCGTTTAGTGAGTGCATGTGTGTGTGTGTGTGTGTGTGTGTGTGTGTGTGTTTGTGTGTGTGTGTGTGACCATTTAGTGTGGGTGTGTGTGTGACCATTTAGTGTGTGTGTGTGACCATTTAGTGTGGGTGTGTGTGGGTGAGCGTTTAGTGTGTGTGTGTGTGTGTGTTTGTGTGTGACCATTTAGAGTGGGTGTAAGTGTGTGACCATTTAGTGAGGGTGTGTGGCTCTGTGTGTGACCATTTAGTGTGTGTGTGACCATTTAGTGTGGGTGTGTGTGTGTGACCATTCAGTGTGGGCGTGTGTGTGACCATTTAGTGTGGGTGTTTGCCCATTTAGTTTGTGTTTGTATGTGACAATTTAGTGTTGTTGTATGTGTGACCATTTAGTGTGTGTGTGTGTGTGTGTGACTATTAAGTGTGGGTGTGTGTGTGTGACCATTTAGCGTTTATGTGTGTGTGACCATTTAGTGTGTGTGTGTGTGTGTGACCATTTAGTTTGGGTGTGTGTATGACCCTTTAGTGTGTGTGTGTGTGGGTGACCATTTAGTATGTATGTGTGTGTGTGACCATTAAGTGTGGGTGTGTGTGTGTGACCTTTAAGTGTGTGTGTGTGTGTGTCTGAGACCATTTAGTGTGGGTGTGTGTGGGTGACCGTTTAGTGTGTGCGTGTGTGTGTGTGTGTGTGTGTGTGTGTGTGTGTGTGTGTGTGTGTGACCATTTAGTGTGTGTGTGTGTGTGTGTTTGTGACCATTTAGTGTGGGTGTGTGTGGGTGACCGTTTAGTCTGTGTGTGTGTGTTTGTGTGTGACCATTTAGAGTGGGTGTATGTGTGTGACCATTTAGTGAGGGTGTGTGTGTGACCATTTAGTGTGTGTGTGTGTGTGTGTGTGTGTGTGTGACCATTTAGAGTGGGTGTATGTGTGTGACCATTTAGTGAGAGTGTGTGTGTGACCGTTTAGTGTGTGTGTGTGTGTGGCCATTTAGTGTGGGTGTGTGTGTGACCATTTAGTGTGGGTGTGTGTGTGTCCATTTAGTGTGTGTGTGTGTGTGTGACCATTTAGTGTGTGTGACCATTTAGTGTAGGGGAGTGTGTGTGTGTGTGTCACTATTTAGTGTGTGTGCGTGTGACCATTTAGTTTGGGTGTGTGTGTGTGAACATTTAGTGTGGGAGTGTGTGACCATTTAGTGTGTGTGTGTGTGTGGCCATTGAGTGTGGCTGTGTGTGTGACCATTTAGTGTGGGTGTGTGTGTGACCATTTAGTGTGGGTGTGTGTGTGTGTGTGACCATTTAGTGTATGTGTGACAATTTAGTTTGGGTGTGTATGTGTGACCATTTAGTGTGGGTGTGTGTGTGTGACCATTTAGTGTGTGTGTGTGTGTGTGTGTGTGTGTGTGTGTGTGTGTGTGTATAACCATTTAGAGTGTGTGTGTGTGTGTGTCTGTGTGTGTGTGTGTGTGTGTGTGTGTGTGTGTGACCATTTAGTGTGGGTGTGTGTGTGTGTGACCATTTAGTGTGGGTGTGTGTGTGTTTCCATTTAGTGTGTGTGTGTGAGTGTGACCATTCATAGTTTGTTTGTGTGTGTGTGAACATTTAGTGTGTGTGTGACCATTAATTGTGCATGTGTGTGTGTGTGTGTGTGTGTGTGTGTGACCATTTAGTGTGTGTGTGTGTGTGTGTGTGTGTGTGTGTGTGTGTGTGTTTGTGTGTGACCATTTAGGGTGGGTGTGTGCGTGTGTTGCTGACCATTTAGTGCGGGTGTGTGATCATTTACAGTGTGTGTGTGTGACCATTTAGTGTGTGTGTGTGTGTGTGTGTGTGTGTGAGACCATTTAGTGCGTGTTTGTATGTGCCCATTTAGTGTGTGTGTGGGTGACCATTTTGCGTGTGTGTGTTTGTCCATTTAATGTGTGTGTGTCCATTTAGTGTGTGTGTGGGTGACCATTTAGTATGTGTTTGTGTATGACCGTTTAGTGTGTGTGTGTGTGTGTGTGTGTGTGTGTGTGAGTGTGTGTGTGTGTGTGTGTGTGTGTGTGTGACCATTTAGTGTATCTGTGTGTGTGACCATGTAGTGTGTGTGTGTGTGTGTGTTTGTGCGTGTGTGACCATTTAGTGTGGGTGTGTGACCATTTAGTGTGTGTGTGTGACCATTTAGTGTGGGTGTGTGTTTGTGTGTGACCATTTAGTGTTTGTGTTGTTGACCATTTATTGTGTGTGTGTGTGTGACCATTTAGTGTGGGTCTGTGTATGACCATTTAGTGTGGGTGTGTGACCATTTAGTGTGGGTGTGTGACCATTTAGTGAGTGTGTGTGTGAGACCATTTACTGTGTGTGTGTGTGTGTGACCATTTAGTGTGTATGTGGGTGATCATTTTGTGTATCTGTGTGTTTGTGACCATTTAGTGTGGGTCTGTGTGTGACCCTTTAGTGTGGGAGTGTGTGGGTGACCATTTAGTATGTATGTGTGTGTGTGTGTGTGTGTGTGTGTGTGTGTGTGTGTGTGTGAGAGACCATTTAGTGTGGGTGTGTATGGGTGACCGTTTAGTGAGTGCATGTGTGTGTGTGTGTGTGTGTGTGTGTGTGTGTGTGTGTGTGTGTGTGTGTGTGTGTGTGACCATTTAGTG
Organism: Isurus oxyrinchus; assembly: GCA_026770705.1. Lineage (NCBI taxonomy): Eukaryota > Metazoa > Chordata > Chondrichthyes > Lamniformes > Lamnidae > Isurus > Isurus oxyrinchus. The sequence goes on from JANJGN010000008.1 coordinate 20,287,924, forward strand.
TGGGTGTGTGTGTGACCATTTAGTGTGTGTGTGTGACCATTTAGTGTGGGTGTGTGTGGGTGAGCGTTTAGTGTGTGTGTGTGTGTGTGTTTGTGTGTGACCATTTAGAGTGGGTGTAAGTGTGTGACCATTTAGTGAGGGTGTGTGGCTCTGTGTGTGACCATTTAGTGTGTGTGTGAGTGTGTGACCATTTAGTGTGGGTGTGTGTGGGTGACGGTTTAGTGTGTGTGTGTCTGTGGCCATTTAGTTTGGGTGTGTGTGTGACCATTTAGTGCGGCTGTGTGTGTGCCAATTTAGTGTGGGTGTGTGTGTGTGACCATTTAGTGTGTGTGACCATTTAGTGTAGGGGAGTGTGTGTGTGTGTGTGTGTGTGACTATTTAGTGTGTGTGCGTGTGACCATTTAGTTTGGGTGTGTGTGTGTGAAAATTTAGTGTGGGTGTGTGTGACCATTTAGTGTGTGTGTGTGTGTGGCCATTTAGTGTGGGTGTGTGTGTGACCATTTAGTGTGGGTGTGTGTGTGACCATTTAGAGTGGGTGTGTGTGTGTGACCATTTAGTGTATGTGTGACAATTTAGTGTGGGTGTGTATGTGTGACCATTTAGTGTGGGTGTGTGTGTGTGACCATTTAGTGTGTGTGTGTGTGTGTGTGTGTGTGTGTGTGTGTGTGTGTGTGTGTGTGTGTGTGTGTGTGTGTGTGACCATTTAGTGTGGGTGTGTGTGTGTGTGACCATTTAGTGTGGGTGTGTGTGTGTGTCCATTTAGTGTGTGTGTGTGAGTGTGACCATTTAGCGTTGGTTCGTGTGTGTGTGAACATTTAGTGTTTGAGTCTGTGTGTGACCATTTAGTGTGCGTGTGTGTGTGTGTGTGTGTGTGTGTGTGTGTGACCATTTAGGGTGGGTGTGTGTGTGTGTGGCTGACCATTTAGTGTGTGTGGGTGTGTGTGTGTGACCATTCAGTGTGGGTGTGTGTGGGTGTCCATTTAGTGTGTGTGAGTGTGTGTGTGTGTGTGTGTGTGTGTGTGTGTGTGTGTGTGTGTGTGTGTGTGTGTGTGTGTGTGTGTGTGTGACCATTTAGTTTGGGTGAGTGTGTGTGACCATTTAGTGTGGGTTTGTGTGGGTGAACCTTTAGTGTGTGTATGTGTGTGTGTGTGTGTGTGACCATTTAGTGTGTGTATGTGTGTGCTCATTTAGTGTGTGTGTGTGTGTGCGTGTGTGTGTGTGTGTGTGTGTGTGTGTGTGTGTGTGACCATTTAGTTTGGGTGAGTGTGTGTGACCATTTAGTGTGGGTTTGTGTGGGTGAACCTTTAGTGTGTGTATGTGTGTGTGTGTGTGTGTGACCATTTAGTGTGTGTATGTGTGTGCTCATTTAGTGTGTGTGTGTGTGTGCGTGTGTGTGTGTGTGTGTGTGTGTGTGTGTGTGACCATTTAGTGTGGGTGTGTGTGTGTGTGACCATTTAGTGTGGGTGTGTGTGTGTGTCCATTTAGTGTGTGTGTGTGAGTGTGACCATTTAGTGTTGGTTTGTGTGTGTGTGTGAACATTTAGTGTGTGTGTCTGTGTGTGACCATTTAGTGTGCGTGTATGTGTGTGTGTGTAACCATTTAGTGTGTGTGTGAGTGTGTGTGTGACCATTTAGGCTGGGTGTGTGTGTGTGTGGCTGACCATTTAGTGTGTGTGGGTGTGTGTGTGTGACCATTTAGTGTGCGTGTGTGTGTGTGTGTGTGACCATTTAGTGTGTGTGTGAGTGTGTGTGTGACCATTTAGGCTGGGTGTGTGTGTGTGTGGCTGACCATTTAGTATGTGTGTGTGTGTGTGTGTGTGTGTGTGTGTGACCATTTAGTTTGGGTGTGTGGGTGTGACCATTTAGTGTGGGTTTGTGTGGGTGAACATTTAGTGTGTGTATGTGTGTGTGTGTGTGTGTGTGTGACCATTTAGTGTGTGTGTGTGTGACCATTTAGTGTGTGTGTGTGTGTGTGTGTGTGTGTGTGTGTGTGTGTGTGTGTGTGTGTGTGTGTGTGTGTGTGAATGACCATTTAGTTTGGGTGTGTGTGTGTGACCATTTAGTGTGGATTTGTGTGGGTGAACATTTAGTGTGTGTATGTGTGTGTGTGTGTGTGTGTGTGTGTGTGTGTGTGTGACCATTTTGTGTGTGTGTGTGTGTGACCATTTAGTGTGTGTGTCAGTCTGTGTGAACATTTAGTGTGGGTGTGTGACCATTTAGCATGGGTGTGTGTGTGTGTGCGTGTGTGTGTCTGTGCGTGTGTGTGTGTGTGTGACTATTTAGTGTGTGGGTGTGTGTGTGTGTGTGACAGTTTAGTTAGGGTGTGTGTGTGTGACCATTTAGTGTGTGTGTGTGTGACCATTTAGTGTGTGTGTGACCATTTAGTGTGGGTGTGTGTGTGTGACCATTCAGTGTGGGCGTGTGTGTGACCATTTAGTGTGGGTGTTTGCCCATTTAGTTTGTGTTTGTATGTGACAATTTAGTGTTGTTGTATGTGTGACCATTTAGTGTGTGTGTGTGTGTGTGTGACTATTAAGTGTGGGTGTGTGTGTGTGACCATTTAGCGTTTATGTGTGTGTGACCATTTAGTGTGTGTGTGTGTGTGTGACCATTTATTGTGGGTGTGTGTGTCACCATTTAGTGTGGGTGTGTGTGTGTGACCTTTTAGTGTGAGTGTGTGTGTGACCATTTAGTGTGGGTGTGTGTGTGTGACCATTTAGTGCGGGTGTGTGTGTGACCATTTAGTGTGGGTGTGTGTGAACATTTAGTGTGTGTGTGTGTGTGTGTGAGACCATTTAGTGTGGGTGTGTGTGTCCATTTAGTGTGGGTGTGTGACCATTTACTGTGTGTGTGTGTTACCATTTCGTGTGGGTGTGTGTGACCATTTAGTGTGGGTGTGTGACCATTTAGTGAGTGTGTGTGTGACCATTTAGTGTGGGTGTGTGACCATTTAGTGTGTGTGTGTGTGACCATTTAGTGTGGATGTGTGACCATTTAGTGTTTGTGTTGTTGACCATTTATTGTGTGTGTGTGTGACCATTTAGTGTGGGTCTGTGTATGACCATTTAGTGTGGGTGTGTGACCATTTAGTGTGTGTGTGTGTGACCATTTAGTGTGTGTGTGTGTGAGACCATTTAGCGTGTGTGTCTGTGTGTGTGTCCACTTAGTGTGTGTGTGGGTGATCATTTAGTATGTGTGTGTGTATGACCATCTGGTGTGTGTGTGTGTGTGTGTGACCATTTAGTGTGTGTGTGTGTGACCATTTAGTGTATGTGTGTGTGTGTGACCATTTAGTGTGTGTATGTGTGTGTGCGTGTGTGACCATTTAGTGTGGGTGTGTGTGTGTGTGTGTGACCATTTAGTTTGGATGTGTATGTGTGACCATTTAGTGTGTGTATGTGTGTGACCATTTAGTGTGGGTGTGTGTGTGTGACCATTTAATGTGTGTGTGTGTGACCATTTAGTGTGTATGTGTGTGTGTGTGTGCGTGTGTGTGACCATTTAGTGTGGGTTTGTGTGTGTGAGTGTGTGTGTGTGTGACCAATTAGTGTGTGTGTGTGTGTGGGTGTTTGACCATTTAGGGTGGGTGTGTGTGTGTGACCATTTAGTGTGTGTGTGTGTGACCATTTAGTGTGTGTGTGTGTGTGTGTGTGTGTGTGTGTGTGTGTGTGTGTGTGTGTGTGAATGACCATTTAGTTTGGGTGTGTGTGTGTGACCATTTAGTGTGGATTTGTGTGGGTGAACATTTAGTGTGTGTATGTGTGTGTGTGTGTGTGTGTGTGTGTGTGTGTGTGTGTGTGTGACCATTTTGTGTGTGTGTGTGTGTGACCATTTAGTGTGTGTGTCAGTCTGTGTGAACATTTAGTGTGGGTGTGTGACCATTTAGCATGGGTGTGTGTGTGTGTGCGTGTGTGTGTCTGTGCGTGTGTGTGTGTGTGTGACTATTTAGTGTGTGGGTGTGTGTGTGTGTGTGACAGTTTAGTTAGGGTGTGTGTGTGTGACCATTTAGTGTGTGTGTGTGTGACCATTTAGTGTGTGTGTGACCATTTAGTGTGGGTGTGTGTGTGTGACCATTCAGTGTGGGCGTGTGTGTGACCATTTAGTGTGGGTGTTTGCCCATTTAGTTTGTGTTTGTATGTGACAATTTAGTGTTGTTGTATGTGTGACCATTTAGTGTGTGTGTGTGTGTGTGTGTGACTATTTAGTGTGGGTGTGTGTGTGTGACCATTTAGCGTTTATGTGTGTGTGACCATTTAGTGTGTGTGTGTGTGTGTGACCATTTATTGTTGGCGTGTGTGTCACCATTTAGTGTGGGTGTGTGTGTGTGACCTTTTAGTGTGAGTGTGTGTGTGACCATTTAGTGTGGGTGTGTGTGTGTGACCATTTAGTGTGGGTGTGTGTGTGATCATTTAGTGTGGGTGTGTGTGACCATTTAGTGTGTGTGTGTGTGAGACCATTTAGTGTGGGTGTGTGTGTCCATTTAGTGTGGGTGTGTGACCATTTACTGTGTGTGTGTGTTACCATTTCGTGTGGGTGTGTGTGACCATTTAGTGTGGGTGTGTGACCATTTAGTGAGTGTGTGTGTGACCATTTAGTGTGGGTGTGTGACCATTTAGTGTGTGTGTG
>JANJGN010000008.1:20297548-20305048 GCA_026770705.1 Isurus oxyrinchus
TGTGTGTGTGTGTGTGTGTGTGTGTGACCATTTAGTGTGGGTGTGTGTGTGTGTGACCATTTAGTGTGGGTGTGTGTGTGTGTCCATTTAGTGTGTGTGTGTGAGTGTGACCATTTAGCGTTGGTTCGTGTGTGTGTGAACATTTAGTGTTTGAGTCTGTGTGTGACCATTTAGTGTGCGTGTGTGTGTGTGTGTGTGTGTGTGTGTGACCATTTAGGGTGGGTGTGTGTGTGTGTGGCTGACCATTTAGTGTGTGTGGGTGTGTGTGTGTGACCATTCAGTGTGGGTGTGTGTGGGTGTCCATTTAGTGTGTGTGAGTGTGTGTGTGTGTGTGTGTGTGTGTGTGTGTGTGTGTGTGTGTGTGTGTGTGTGTGTGTGTGTGTGTGTGTGACCATTTAGTTTGGGTGAGTGTGTGTGACCATTTAGTGTGGGTTTGTGTGGGTGAACCTTTAGTGTGTGTATGTGTGTGTGTGTGTGTGTGACCATTTAGTGTGTGTATGTGTGTGCTCATTTAGTGTGTGTGTGTGTGTGCGTGTGTGTGTGTGTGTGTGTGTGTGTGTGTGACCATTTAGTGTGGGTGTGTGTGTGTGTGACCATTTAGTGTGGGTGTGTGTGTGTGTCCATTTAGTGTGTGTGTGTGAGTGTGACCATTTAGTGTTGGTTTGTGTGTGTGTGTGAACATTTAGTGTGTGTGTCTGTGTGTGACCATTTAGTGTGCGTGTATGTGTGTGTGTGTAACCATTTAGTGTGTGTGTGAGTGTGTGTGTGACCATTTAGGCTGGGTGTGTGTGTGTGTGGCTGACCATTTAGTGTGTGTGGGTGTGTGTGTGTGACCATTTAGTGTGCGTGTGTGTGTGTGTGTGTGACCATTTAGTGTGTGTGTGAGTGTGTGTGTGACCATTTAGGCTGGGTGTGTGTGTGTGTGGCTGACCATTTAGTATGTGTGTGTGTGTGTGTGTGTGTGTGTGTGTGACCATTTAGTTTGGGTGTGTGGGTGTGACCATTTAGTGTGGGTTTGTGTGGGTGAACATTTAGTGTGTGTATGTGTGTGTGTGTGTGTGTGTGTGACCATTTAGTGTGTGTCTGTGTGACCATTTAGTGTGTGTGTGTGTGTGTGTGTGTGTGTGTGTGTGTGTGTGTGTGTGTGTGAATGACCATTTAGTTTGGGTGTGTGTGTGTGACCATTTAGTGTGGATTTGTGTGGGTGAACATTTAGTGTGTGTATGTGTGTGTGTGTGTGTGTGTGTGTGTGTGTGTGTGTGACCATTTTGTGTGTGTGTGTGTGTGACCATTTAGTGTGTGTGTCAGTCTGTGTGAACATTTAGTGTGGGTGTGTGACCATTTAGCATGGGTGTGTGTGTGTGTGCGTGTGTGTGTCTGTGCGTGTGTGTGTGTGTGTGACTATTTAGTGTGTGGGTGTGTGTGTGTGTGTGACAGTTTAGTTAGGGTGTGTGTGTGTGACCATTTAGTGTGTGTGTGTGTGACCATTGAATGTGTGTGTGACCATTTAGTGTGGGTGTGTGTGTGTGACCATTCAGTGTGGGCGTGTGTGTGACCATTTAGTGTGGGTGTTTGCCCATTTAGTTTGTGTTTGTATGTGACAATTTAGTGTTGTTGTATGTGTGACCATTTAGTGTGTGTGTGTGTGTGTGTGACTATTAAGTGTGGGTGTGTGTGTGTGACCATTTAGCGTTTATGTGTGTGTGACCATTTAGTGTGTGTGTGTGTGTGTGACCATTTATTGTGGGTGTGTGTGTCACCATTTAGTGTGGGTGTGTGTGTGTGACCTTTTAGTGTGAGTGTGTGTGTGACCATTTAGTGTGGGTGTGTGTGTGTGACCATTTAGTGCGGGTGTGTGTGTGACCATTTAGTGTGGGTGTGTGTGAACATTTAGTGTGTGTGTGTGAGACCATTTAGTGTGGGTGTGTGTGTCCATTTAGTGTGGGTGTGTGACCATTTACTGTGTGTGTGTGTTACCATTTCGTGTGGGTGTGTGTGACCATTTAGTGTGGGTGTGTGACCATTTAGTGAGTGTGTGTGTGACCATTTAGTGTGGGTGTGTGACCATTTAGTGTGTGTGTGTGTGACCATTTAGTGTGGATGTGTGACCATTTAGTGTTTGTGTTGTTGACCATTTATTGTGTGTGTGTGTGACCATTTAGTGTGGGTCTGTGTATGACCATTTAGTGTGGGTGTGTGACCATTTAGTGTGTGTGTGTGTGACCATTTAGTGTGTGTGTGTGTGAGACCATTTAGCGTGTGTGTCTGTGTGTGTGTCCACTTAGTGTGTGTGTGGGTGATCATTTAGTACGTGTGTGTGTATGACCATCTGGTGTGTGTGTGTGTGTGTGTGACCATTTAGTGTGTGTGTGTGTGACCATTTAGTGTATGTGTGTGTGTGTGACCATTTAGTGTGTGTATGTGTGTGTGCGTGTGTGACCATTTAGTGTGGGTGTGTGTGTGTGTGTGTGACCATTTAGTTTGGATGTGTATGTGTGACCATTTAGTGTGTGTATGTGTGTGACCATTTAGTGTGGGTGTGTGTGTGTGACCATTTAATGTGTGTGTGTGTGACCATTTAGTGTGTATGTGTGTGTGTGTGTGCGTGTGTGTGACCATTTAGTGTGGGTTTGTGTGTGTGAGTGTGTGTGTGTGTGACCAATTAGTGTGTGTGTGTGTGTGGGTGTTTGACCATTTAGGGTGGGTGTGTGTGTGTGACCATTTAGTGTGTGTGTGTGTGACCATTTAGTGTGTGTGTGTGTGTGTGTGTGTGTGTGTGTGTGTGTGTGTGTGTGTGTGTGTGTGTGAATGACCATTTAGTTTGGGTGTGTGTGTGTGACCATTTAGTGTGGATTTGTGTGGGTGAACATTTAGTGTGTGTATGTGTGTGTGTGTGTGTGTGTGTGTGTGTGTGTGTGTGTGACCATTTTGTGTGTGTGTGTGTGTGACCATTTAGTGTGTGTGTCAGTCTGTGTGAACATTTAGTGTGGGTGTGTGACCATTTAGCATGGGTGTGTGTGTGTGTGCGTGTGTGTGTCTGTGCGTGTGTGTGTGTGTGTGACTATTTAGTGTGTGGGTGTGTGTGTGTGTGTGACAGTTTAGTTAGGGTGTGTGTGTGTGACCATTTAGTGTGTGTGTGTGTGACCATTTAGTGTGTGTGTGACCATTTAGTGTGGGTGTGTGTGTGTGACCATTCAGTGTGGGCGTGTGTGTGACCATTTAGTGTGGGTGTTTGCCCATTTAGTTTGTGTTTGTATGTGACAATTTAGTGTTGTTGTATGTGTGACCATTTAGTGTGTGTGTGTGTGTGTGTGTGACTATTTAGTGTGGGTGTGTGTGTGTGACCATTTAGCGTTTATGTGTGTGTGACCATTTAGTGTGTGTGTGTGTGTGTGACCATTTATTGTTGGCGTGTGTGTCACCATTTAGTGTGGGTGTGTGTGTGTGACCTTTTAGTGTGAGTGTGTGTGTGACCATTTAGTGTGGGTGTGTGTGTGTGACCATTTAGTGTGGGTGTGTGTGTGACCATTTAGTGTGGGTGTGTGTGACCATTTAGTGTGTGTGTGTGAGAGACCATTTAGTGTGGGTGTGTGTGTCCATTTAGTGTGGGTGTGTGACCATTTACTGTGTGTGTGTGTTACCATTTCGTGTGGGTGTGTGTGACCATTTAGTGTGGGTGTGTGACCATTTAGTGAGTGTGTGTGTGACCATTTAGTGTGGGTGTGTGACCATTTAGTGTGTGTGTGTGTGACCATTTAGTGTGGATGTGTGACCATTTAGTGTTTGTGTTGTTGACCATTTATTGTGTGTGTGTGTGACCATTTAGTGTGGGTCTGTGTATGACCATTTAGTGTGGGTGTGTGACCATTTAGTGTGTGTGTGTGTGACCATTTAGTGTGTGTGTGTGTGAGACCATTTAGCGTGTGTGTCTGTGTGTGTGTCCACTTAGTGTGTGTGTGGGTGATCATTTAGTACGTGTGTGTGTATGACCATCTGGTGTGTGTGTGTGTGTGTGTGTGACCATTTAGTGTGTGTGTGTGTGACCATTTAGTGTATGTGTGTGTGTGTGACCATTTAGTGTGTGTATGTGTGTGTGCGTGTGTGACCATTTAGTGTGGGTGTGTGTGTGTGTGTGTGACCATTTAGTTTGGATGTGTATGTGTGACCATTTAGTGTGTGTATGTGTGTGACCATTTAGTGTGGGTGTGTGTGTGTGACCATTTAATGTGTGTGTGTGTGACCATTTAGTGTGTATGTGTGTGTGTGTGTGCGTGTGTGTGACCATTTAGTGTGGGTTTGTGTGTGTGAGTGTGTGTGTGTGTGACCAATTAGTGTGTGTGTGTGTGTGGGTGTTTGACCATTTAGGGTGGGTGTGTGTGTGTGACCATTTAGTGTGGGTGTGTGTGTGTGACCATTTAGTGTGGATGTGTATGTGTGACCATTTAGTTTGGGTGTGTGTGTGACCATTTAGTGTGGGTGTGTGTGGGTGAGCGTTTAGTGTGTGTGTGTGTGTGTGTTTGTGTGTGACCATTTAGAGTGGGTGTAAGTGTGTGACCATTTAGTGAGGGTGTGTGGCTCTGTGTGTGACCATTTAGTGTGTGTGTGAGTGTGTGACCATTTAGTGTGGGTGTGTGTGGGTGACGGTTTAGTGTGTGTGTGTCTGTGGCCATTTAGTTTGGGTGTGTGTGTGACCATTTAGTGCGGCTGTGTGTGTGCCAATTTAGTGTGGGTGTGTGTGTGTGACCATTTAGTGTGTGTGACCATTTAGTGTAGGGGAGTGTGTGTGTGTGTGTGTGTGTGACTATTTAGTGTGTGTGCGTGTGACCATTTAGTTTGGGTGTGTGTGTGTGAAAATTTAGTGTGGGTGTGTGTGACCATTTAGTGTGTGTGTGTGTGTGGCCATTTAGTGTGGGTGTGTGTGTGACCATTTAGTGTGGGTGTGTGTGTGACCATTTAGAGTGGGTGTGTGTGTGTGACCATTTAGTGTATGTGTGACAATTTAGTGTGGGTGTGTATGTGTGACCATTTAGTGTGGGTGTGTGTGTGTGACCATTTAGTGTGTGTGTGTGTGTGTGTGTGTGTGTGTGTGTGTGTGTGTGTGTGTGTGTGTGTGTGTGTGTGTGTGTGTGACCATTTAGTGTGGGTGTGTGTGTGTGTGACCATTTAGTGTGGGTGTGTGTGTGTGTCCATTTAGTGTGTGTGTGTGAGTGTGACCATTTAGCGTTGGTTCGTGTGTGTGTGAACATTTAGTGTTTGAGTCTGTGTGTGACCATTTAGTGTGCGTGTGTGTGTGTGTGTGTGTGTGTGTGTGACCATTTAGGGTGGGTGTGTGTGTGTGTGGCTGACCATTTAGTGTGTGTGGGTGTGTGTGTGTGACCATTCAGTGTGGGTGTGTGTGGGTGTCCATTTAGTGTGTGTGAGTGTGTGTGTGTGTGTGTGTGTGTGTGTGTGTGTGTGTGTGTGTGTGTGTGTGTGTGTGTGTGTGTGTGTGACCATTTAGTTTGGGTGAGTGTGTGTGACCATTTAGTGTGGGTTTGTGTGGGTGAACCTTTAGTGTGTGTATGTGTGTGTGTGTGTGTGTGACCATTTAGTGTGTGTATGTGTGTGCTCATTTAGTGTGTGTGTGTGTGTGCGTGTGTGTGTGTGTGTGTGTGTGTGTGTGTGACCATTTAGTGTGGGTGTGTGTGTGTGTGACCATTTAGTGTGGGTGTGTGTGTGTGTCCATTTAGTGTGTGTGTGTGAGTGTGACCATTTAGTGTTGGTTTGTGTGTGTGTGTGAACATTTAGTGTGTGTGTTTGTGTGTGACCATTTAGTGTGCGTGTATGTGTGTGTGTGTAACCATTTAGTGTGTGTGTGAGTGTGTGTGTGACCATTTAGGCTGGGTGTGTGTGTGTGTGGCTGACCATTTAGTGTGTGTGGGTGTGTGTGTGTGACCATTTAGTGTGCGTGTGTGTGTGTGTGTGTGACCATTTAGTGTGTGTGTGAGTGTGTGTGTGACCATTTAGGCTGGGTGTGTGTGTGTGTGGCTGACCATTTAGTATGTGTGTGTGTGTGTGTGTGTGTGTGTGTGTGACCATTTAGTTTGGGTGTGTGGGTGTGACCATTTAGTGTGGGTTTGTGTGGGTGAACATTTAGTGTGTGTATGTGTGTGTGTGTGTGTGTGTGTGTGACCATTTAGTGTGTGTGTGTGTGACCATTTAGTGTGTGTGTGTGTGTGTGTGTGTGTGTGTGTGTGTGTGTGTGTGTGTGTGTGTGTGTGTGTGTGTGTGTGTGAATGACCATTTAGTTTGGGTGTGTGTGTGTGACCATTTAGTGTGGATTTGTGTGGGTGAACATTTAGTGTGTGTATGTGTGTGTGTGTGTGTGTGTGTGTGTGTGTGTGTGACCATTTTGTGTGTGTGTGTGTGTGACCATTTAGTGTGTGTGTCAGTCTGTGTGAACATTTAGTGTGGGTGTGTGACCATTTAGCATGGGTGTGTGTGTGTGTGCGTGTGTGTGTCTGTGCGTGTGTGTGTGTGTGTGACTATTTAGTGTGTGGGTGTGTGTGTGTGTGTGACAGTTTAGTTAGGGTGTGTGTGTGTGACCATTTAGTGTGTGTGTGTGTGACCATTTAGTGTGTGTGTGACCATTTAGTGTGGGTGTGTGTGTGTGACCATTCAGTGTGGGCGTGTGTGTGACCATTTAGTGTGGGTGTTTGCCCATTTAGTTTGTGTTTGTATGTGACAATTTAGTGTTGTTGTATGTGTGACCATTTAGTGTGTGTGTGTGTGTGTGTGACTATTAAGTGTGGGTGTGTGTGTGTGACCATTTAGCGTTTATGTGTGTGTGACCATTTAGTGTGTGTGTGTGTGTGTGACCATTTATTGTGGGTGTGTGTGTCACCATTTAGTGTGGGTGTGTGTGTGTGACCTTTTAGTGTGAGTGTGTGTGTGACCATTTAGTGTGGGTGTGTGTGTGTGACCATTTAGTGCGGGTGTGTGTGTGACCATTTAGTGTGGGTGTGTGTGAACATTTAGTGTGTGTGTGTGTGTGTGTGAGACCATTTAGTGTGGGTGTGTGTGTCCATTTAGTGTGGGTGTGTGACCATTTACTGTGTGTGTGTGTTACCATTTCGTGTGGGTGTGTGTGACCATTTAGTGTGGGTGTGTGACCATTTAGTGAGTGTGTGTGTGACCATTTAGTGTGGGTGTGTGACCATTTAGTGTGTGTGTGTGTGACCATTTAGTGTGGATGTGTGACCATTTAGTGTTTGTGTTGTTGACCATTTATTGTGTGTGTGTGTGACCATTTAGTGTGGGTCTGTGTATGACCATTTAGTGTGGGTGTGTGACCATTTAGTGTGTGTGTGTGTGACCATTTAGTGTGTGTGTGTGTGAGACCATTTAGCGTGTGTGTCTGTGTGTGTGTCCACTTAGTGTGTGTGTGGGTGATCATTTAGTATGTGTGTGTGTATGACCATCTGGTGTGTGTGTGTGTGTGTGTGTGACCATTTAGTGTGT
>JANJGN010000008.1:20310048-20315048 GCA_026770705.1 Isurus oxyrinchus
TGACCATTTAGTGTGTGTGTGTGTGTGTGTGACCATTTAGAGTGGGTGTATGTGTGTGACCATTTAGTGAGAGTGTGTGTGTGACCGTTTAGTGTGTGTGTGTGTGTGGCCATTTAGTGTGGGTGTGTGTGTGACCATTTAGTGTGGGTGTGTGTGTGTCCATTTAGTGTGTGTGTGTGTGTGTGACCATTTAGTGTGTGTGACCATTTAGTGTAGGGGAGTGTGTGTGTGTGTGTCACTATTTAGTGTGTGTGCGTGTGACCATTTAGTTTGGGTGTGTGTGTGTGAACATTTAGTGTGGGAGTGTGTGACCATTTAGTGTGTGTGTGTGTGTGGCCATTGAGTGTGGCTGTGTGTGTGACCATTTAGTGTGGGTGTGTGTGTGACCATTTAGTGTGGGTGTGTGTGTGTGTGTGACCATTTAGTGTATGTGTGACAATTTAGTTTGGGTGTGTATGTGTGACCATTTAGTGTGGGTGTGTGTGTGTGACCATTTAGTGTGTGTGTGTGTGTGTGTGTGTGTGTGTGTGTGTGTGTGTATAACCATTTAGAGTGTGTGTGTGTGTGTGTCTGTGTGTGTGTGTGTGTGTGTGTGTGTGTGTGACCATTTAGTGTGGGTGTGTGTGTGTGTGACCATTTAGTGTGGGTGTGTGTGTGTTTCCATTTAGTGTGTGTGTGTGAGTGTGACCATTCAGAGTTTGTTTGTGTGTGTGTGAACATTTAGTGTGTGTGTGACCATTAATTGTGCATGTGTGTGTGTGTGTGTGTGTGTGTGTGTGACCATTTAGTGTGTGTGTGTGTGTGTGTGTGTGTGTGTGTGTGTGTGTGTGTTTGTGTGTGACCATTTAGGGTGGGTGTGTGCGTGTGTTGCTGACCATTTAGTGCGGGTGTGTGATCATTTACAGTGTGTGTGTGTGACCATTTAGTGTGTGTGTGTGTGTGTGTGTGTGTGTGAGACCATTTAGTGCGTGTTTGTATGTGCCCATTTAGTGTGTGTGTGGGTGACCATTTTGCGTGTGTGTGTTTGTCCATTTAATGTGTGTGTGTCCATTTAGTGTGTGTGTGGGTGACCATTTAGTATGTGTTTGTGTATGACCGTTTAGTGTGTGTGTGTGTGTGTGTGTGTGTGTGTGTGTGAGTGTGTGTGTGTGTGTGTGTGTGTGTGTGTGACCATTTAGTGTATCTGTGTGTGTGACCATGTAGTGTGTGTGTGTGTGTGTGTTTGTGCGTGTGTGACCATTTAGTGTGGGTGTGTGACCATTTAGTGTGTGTGTGTGACCATTTAGTGTGGGTGTGTGTTTGTGTGTGACCATTTAGTGTTTGTGTTGTTGACCATTTATTGTGTGTGTGTGTGTGACCATTTAGTGTGGGTCTGTGTATGACCATTTAGTGTGGGTGTGTGACCATTTAGTGTGGGTGTGTGACCATTTAGTGAGTGTGTGTGTGAGACCATTTACTGTGTGTGTGTGTGTGTGACCATTTAGTGTGTATGTGGGTGATCATTTTGTGTATCTGTGTGTTTGTGACCATTTAGTGTGGGTCTGTGTGTGACCCTTTAGTGTGGGAGTGTGTGGGTGACCATTTAGTATGTATGTGTGTGTGTGTGTGTGTGTGTGTGTGTGTGTGTGTGTGTGTGTGTGTGTGTGTGTGTGAGAGACCATTTAGTGTGGGTGTGTATGGGTGACCGTTTAGTGAGTGCATGTGTGTGTGTGTGTGTGTGTGTGTGTGTGTGTGTGTGTGTGTGTGTGTGTGTGTGTGACCATTTAGTGTGGGTGTGTGTGTGACCATTTAGTGTGTGTGTGTGACCATTTAGTGTGGGTGTGTGTGGGTGAGCGTTTAGTGTGTGTGTGTGTGTGTGTTTGTGTGTGACCATTTAGAGTGGGTGTAAGTGTGTGACCATTTAGTGAGGGTGTGTGGCTCTGTGTGTGACCATTTAGTGTGTGTGTGAGTGTGTGACCATTTAGTGTGGGTGTGTGTGGGTGACGGTTTAGTGTGTGTGTGTCTGTGGCCATTTAGTTTGGGTGTGTGTGTGACCATTTAGTGCGGCTGTGTGTGTGCCAATTTAGTGTGGGTGTGTGTGTGTGACCATTTAGTGTGTGTGACCATTTAGTGTAGGGGAGTGTGTGTGTGTGTGTGTGTGTGACTATTTAGTGTGTGTGCGTGTGACCATTTAGTTTGGGTGTGTGTGTGTGAAAATTTAGTGTGGGTGTGTGTGACCATTTAGTGTGTGTGTGTGTGTGGCCATTTAGTGTGGGTGTGTGTGTGACCATTTAGTGTGGGTGTGTGTGTGACCATTTAGAGTGGGTGTGTGTGTGTGACCATTTAGTGTATGTGTGACAATTTAGTGTGGGTGTGTATGTGTGACCATTTAGTGTGGGTGTGTGTGTGTGACCATTTAGTGTGTGTGTGTGTGTGTGTGTGTGTGTGTGTGTGTGTGTGTGTGTGTGTGTGACCATTTAGTGTGGGTGTGTGTGTGTGTGACCATTTAGTGTGGGTGTGTGTGTGTGTCCATTTAGTGTGTGTGTGTGAGTGTGACCATTTAGCGTTGGTTCGTGTGTGTGTGAACATTTAGTGTTTGAGTCTGTGTGTGACCATTTAGTGTGCGTGTGTGTGTGTGTGTGTGTGTGTGTGTGTGACCATTTAGGGTGGGTGTGTGTGTGTGTGGCTGACCATTTAGTGTGTGTGGGTGTGTGTGTGTGACCATTCAGTGTGGGTGTGTGTGGGTGTCCATTTAGTGTGTGTGAGTGTGTGTGTGTGTGTGTGTGTGTGTGTGTGTGTGTGTGTGTGTGTGTGTGTGTGTGTGTGTGTGTGTGTGACCATTTAGTTTGGGTGAGTGTGTGTGACCATTTAGTGTGGGTTTGTGTGGGTGAACCTTTAGTGTGTGTATGTGTGTGTGTGTGTGTGTGACCATTTAGTGTGTGTATGTGTGTGCTCATTTAGTGTGTGTGTGTGTGTGCGTGTGTGTGTGTGTGTGTGTGTGTGTGTGTGTGACCATTTAGTGTGGGTGTTTGTGTGTGTGTGACCATTTAGTGTGGGTGTGTGTGTGTGTCCATTTAGTGTGTGTGTGTGAGTGTGACCATTTAGTGTTGGTTTGTGTGTGTGTGTGAACATTTAGTGTGTGTGTCTGTGTGTGACCATTTAGTGTGCGTGTATGTGTGTGTGTGTAACCATTTAGTGTGTGTGTGAGTGTGTGTGTGACCATTTAGGCTGGGTGTGTGTGTGTGTGGCTGACCATTTAGTGTGTGTGGGTGTGTGTGTGTGACCATTTAGTGTGCGTGTGTGTGTGTGTGTGTGACCATTTAGTGTGTGTGTGAGTGTGTGTGTGACCATTTAGGCTGGGTGTGTGTGTGTGTGGCTGACCATTTAGTATGTGTGTGTGTGTGTGTGTGTGTGTGTGTGTGTGACCATTTAGTTTGGGTGTGTGGGTGTGACCATTTAGTGTGGGTTTGTGTGGGTGAACATTTAGTGTGTGTATGTGTGTGTGTGTGTGTGTGTGTGACCATTTAGTGTGTGTGTGTGTGACCATTTAGTGTGTGTGTGTGTGTGTGTGTGTGTGTGTGTGTGTGTGTGTGTGTGTGTGTGTGTGTGTGTGTGTGTGTGAATGACCATTTAGTTTGGGTGTGTGTGTGTGACCATTTAGTGTGGATTTGTGTGGGTGAACATTTAGTGTGTGTATGTGTGTGTGTGTGTGTGTGTGTGTGTGTGTGTGTGACCATTTTGTGTGTGTGTGTGTGTGACCATTTAGTGTGTGTGTCAGTCTGTGTGAACATTTAGTGTGGGTGTGTGACCATTTAGCATGGGTGTGTGTGTGTGTGCGTGTGTGTGTCTGTGCGTGTGTGTGTGTGTGTGACTATTTAGTGTGTGGGTGTGTGTGTGTGTGTGACAGTTTAGTTAGGGTGTGTGTGTGTGACCATTTAGTGTGTGTGTGTGTGACCATTTAGTGTGTGTGTGACCATTTAGTGTGGGTGTGTGTGTGTGACCATTCAGTGTGGGCGTGTGTGTGACCATTTAGTGTGGGTGTTTGCCCATTTAGTTTGTGTTTGTATGTGACAATTTAGTGTTGTTGTATGTGTGACCATTTAGTGTGTGTGTGTGTGTGTGTGACTATTAAGTGTGGGTGTGTGTGTGTGACCATTTAGCGTTTATGTGTGTGTGACCATTTAGTGTGTGTGTGTGTGTGTGACCATTTATTGTGGGTGTGTGTGTCACCATTTAGTGTGGGTGTGTGTGTGTGACCTTTTAGTGTGAGTGTGTGTGTGACCATTTAGTGTGGGTGTGTGTGTGTGACCATTTAGTGCGGGTGTGTGTGTGACCATTTAGTGTGGGTGTGTGTGAACATTTAGTGTGTGTGTGTGTGTGTGTGAGACCATTTAGTGTGGGTGTGTGTGTCCATTTAGTGTGGGTGTGTGACCATTTACTGTGTGTGTGTGTTACCATTTCGTGTGGGTGTGTGTGACCATTTAGTGTGGGTGTGTGACCATTTAGTGTGGGTGTGTGACCATTTAGTGTGTGTGTGTGTGTGACCATTTAGTGTGGATGTGTGACCATTTAGTGTTTGTGTTGTTGACCATTTATTGTGTGTGTGTGTGACCATTTAGTGTGGGTCTGTGTATGACCATTTAGTGTGGGTGTGTGACCATTTAGTGTGTGTGTGTGTGACCATTTAGTGTGTGTGTGTGTGAGACCATTTAGCGTGTGTGTCTGTGTGTGTGTCCACTTAGTGTGTGTGTGGGTGATCATTTAGTATGTGTGTGTGTATGACCATCTGGTGTGTGTGTGTGTGTGTGTGACCATTTAGTGTGTGTGTGTGTGACCATTTAGTGTATGTGTGTGTGTGTGACCATTTAGTGTGTGTATGTGTGTGTGCGTGTGTGACCATTTAGTGTGGGTGTGTGTGTGTGTGTGTGACCATTTAGTTTGGATGTGTATGTGTGACCATTTAGTGTGTGTATGTGTGTGACCATTTAGTGTGGGTGTGTGTGTGTGACCATTTAATGTGT
>JANJGN010000008.1:20330048-20332548 GCA_026770705.1 Isurus oxyrinchus
GGGTGTGTGACCATTTAGTGTGTGTGTGTGACCATTTAGTGTGGGTGTGTGTTTGTGTGTGACCATTTAGTGTTTGTGTTGTTGACCATTTATTGTGTGTGTGTGTGTGACCATTTAGTGTGGGTCTGTGTATGACCATTTAGTGTGGGTGTGTGACCATTTAGTGTGTGTGTGTGTGAGACCATTTACTGTGTGTGTGTGTGTGTGACCATTTAGTGTGTATGTGGGTGATCATTTTGTGTATCTGTGTGTTTGTGACCATTTAGTGTGGGTCTGTGTGTGACCCTTTAGCGTGGGTGTGTGTGGGTGACCATTTAGTATGTATGTGTGTGTGTGTGTGTGTGTGTGTGAGAGACCATTTAGTGTGGGTGTGTATGGGTGACCGTTTAGTGAGTGCGTGTGTGTGTGTGTGTGTGTGTGTGTGTGTGTGTGTGTGTGTGTGTGTGTGTGTGTGTGACCATTTAGTGTGGGTGTGTGTGTGACCATTTAGTGTGTGTGTGTTACCATTTAGTCTGGGTGTGTGTGGGTGAGCGTTGAGTGTGTGTGTGTGTGTTTGTGTGTGACCATTTAGAGTGGGTGTAAGTGTGTGACCATTTAGTGAGGGTGTGTGGCTCTGTGTGTGACCATTTAGTGTGTGTGTGAGTGTGTGACCATTTAGTGTGGGTGTGTGTGGGTGACGGTTTAGTGTGTGTGTGTCTGTGGCCATTTAGTTTGGGTGTGTGTGTGACCATTTAGTGCGGCTGCGTGTGTGACAATTTAGTGTGGGTGTGTGTGTGTGACCATTTAGTGTGTGTGACCATTTAGTGTAGGGGAGTGTGTGTGTGTGTGTGTGTGACTATTTAGTGTGTGTGAGTGTGACCATTTAGTTTGGGTGTGTGTGTGTGAAAATTTAGTGTGGGTGTGTGTGACCATTTAGTGTGTGTGTGTGTGTGGCCATTTAGTGTGGGTGTGTGTGTGACCATTTAGTGTGGGTGTGTGTGTGACCATTTAGTGTGGGTGTGTGTGTGTGTGACCATTTAGTGTGGGTGTGTGTGTGTGTCCATTTAGTGTGTGTGTGTGAGTGTGACCATTTAGTGTTGGTTTGTGTGTGTGTGTGAACATTTAGTGTGTGTGTCTGTGTGTGACCATTTAGTGTGCGTGTGTGTGTGTGTGTGACCATTTAGTGTGTGTGTGAGTGTGTGTGTGACCATTTAGGCTGGGTGTGTGTGTGTGTGGCTGACCATTTAGTGTGTGTGGGTGTGTGTGTGTGACCATTTAGTGTGCGTGTGTGTGTGTGTGTGTGTGACCATTTAGTGTGTGTGTGAGTGTGTGTGTGACCATTTAGGCTGGGTGTGTGTGTGTGTGGCTGACCATTTAGTGTGTGTGTGTGTGTGTGTGTGTGTGTGTGTGTGTGTGTGACCATTTAGTTTGGGTGTGTGGGTGTGACCATTTAGTTTGGGTTTGTGTGGGTGAACATTTAGTGTGTGTATGTGTGTGTGTGTGTGTGTGTGACCATTTAGTGTGTGTGTGTGTGTGACCATTTAGTGTGTGTGTGTGTGTGTGTGTGTGTGTGCGTGTGTGTGTGTGTGTGTGACCATTTAGTTTGGGTGTGTGTGTGTGACCATTTAGTGTGGATTTGTGTGGGTGAACATTTAGTGTGTGTATGTGTGTGTGTGTGTGTGTGTGACCATTTTGTGTGTGTGTGTGTGACCATTTAGTGTGTGTGTCTGTCTGTGTGAACATTTAGTGTGTGTGTGTGACCATTTAGCATGGGTGGGTGTGTGTGTGCGTGTGTGTGTCTGTGTGTGTGTGTGTGTGTGTGTGTGTGTGACTATTTAGTGTGTGGGTGTGTGTGTGTGTTACAGTTTAGTTTGGGTGTGTGTGTGTGACCATTTAGTGTGTGTGTGTGTGACCATTTAGTGTGTGTGTGACCATTTAGTGTGGGTGTGTGTGTGTGACCATTTAGTGTGGGCGTGTGTGTGACCATTTAGTAGGATGTGTGTGACCATTTAGTGTGTGCGTGTGTGTGTGAGACCATTTAGTGTGGGTGTGTGTGTGACCATTTAGTGTGGGTGTGTGTGTGACCATTTAGTGTGGGTGTGTGACCATTTAGTGTGTGTGTGTGTGTGACCATTTAGTGTGTGTATGTGTGTGTGTGCCCATTTAGTGTGTGTTTGTATGTGACCATTTAGTGTTGTTGTATGTGTGACCATTTAGTGTGTGTGTGTGTGTGACCATTTAGTGTGGGTGTGTGTGTGTGACCATTTAGCGTTTATGTGTGTGTGACCATTTAGTATGTGTGTGTGTGTGTGACCATTTATTGTGTGTGTGTGTGTGGCCATTTAGTGTGGGTGTGTGTGTGACCATTTAGTGTGGGTGTGTGTGTGACCATTTAGTGTGTGTGTGTGTGTGTGTGACCATTTAGTGTGTGTGACCATTTAGTGTAGGGGAGTGTGTGTGTGTGTGTCACTATTTAGTGTGTGTGCGTGTGACCATTTAGTTTGGGTTTGTGTGTGTGACC
>JANJGN010000008.1:20337548-20340048 GCA_026770705.1 Isurus oxyrinchus
GACCATTTAGAGTGGGTGTAAGTGTGTGACCATTTAGTGAGGGTGTGTGGCTCTGTGTGTGACCATTTAGTGTGTGTGTGAGTGTGTGACCATTTAGTGTGGGTGTGTGTGGGTGACGGTTTAGTGTGTGTGTGTCTGTGGCCATTTAGTTTGGGTGTGTGTGTGACCATTTAGTGCGGCTGCGTGTGTGACAATTTAGTGTGGGTGTGTGTGTGTGACCATTTAGTGTGTGTGACCATTTAGTGTAGGGGAGTGTGTGTGTGTGTGTGTGTGTGTGACTATTTAGTGTGTGTGAGTGTGACCATTTAGTTTGGGTGTGTGTGTGTGAAAATTTAGTGTGGGTGTGTGTGACCATTTAGTGTGTGTGTGTGTGTGGCCATTTAGTGTGGGTGTGTGGGTGACCATTTAGTGTGGGTGTGTGTGGGTGACCATTTAGTATGTATGTGTGTGTGTGTGTGTGTGTGTGTGTGTGTGAGAGACCATTTAGTGTGGGTGTGTATGGGTGACCGTTTAGTGAGTGCGTGTGTGTGTGTGTGTGTGTGTGTGTGTGTGTGTGTGTGTGTGTGTGTGACCATTTAGTGTGGGTGTGTGTGTGACCATTTAGTGTGTGTGTGTGACCATTTAGTCTGGGTGTGTGTGGGTGAGCGTTGAGTGTGTGTGTGTGTGTTTGTGTGTGACCATTTAGAGTGGGTGTAAGTGTGTGACCATTTAGTGAGGGTGTGTGGCTCTGTGTGTGACCATTTAGTGTGTGTGTGAGTGTGTGACCATTTAGTGTGTGTGTGTGACCATTTAGTCTGGGTGTGTGTGGGTGAGCGTTGAGTGTGTGTGTGTGTGTTTGTGTGTGACCATTTAGAGTGGGTGTAAGTGTGTGACCATTTAGTGAGGGTGTGTGGCTCTGTGTGTGACCATTTAGTGTGTGTGTGAGTGTGTGACCATTTAGTGTGGGTGTGTGTGGGTGACGGTTTAGTGTGTGTGTGTCTGTGGCCATTTAGTTTGGGTGTGTGTGTGACCATTTAGTGCGGCTGCGTGTGTGACAATTTAGTGTGGGTGTGTGTGTGTGACCATTTAGTGTGTGTGACCATTTAGTGTAGGGGAGTGTGTGTGTGTGTGTGTGTGTGACTATTTAGTGTGTGTGAGTGTGACCATTTAGTTTGGGTGTGTGTGTGTGAAAATTTAGTGTGGGTGTGTGTGACCATTTAGTGTGGGTGTGTGTGTGACCATTTAGTGTGGGTGTGTGTGTGACCATTTAGTGTGGGTGTGTGTGGGTGACCATTTAGTATGTATGTGTGTGTGTGTGTGTGTGTGTGTGTGTGTGTGTGAGAGAGACCATTTAGTGTGGGTGTGTATGGGTGACCGTTTAGTGAGTGCGTGTGTGTGTGTGTGTGTGTGTGTGTGTGTGTGTGTGTGTGTGTGTGTGTGTGACCATTTAGTGTGGGTGTGTGTGTGACCATTTAGTGTGTGTGTGTGACCATTTAGTGTGGGTGTGTGTGGGTGAGCGTTTAGTGTGTGTGTGTGTGTGTGTTTGTGTGTGACCATTTAGAGTGGGTGTAAGTGTGTGACCATTTAGTGAGGGTGTGTGGCTCTGTGTGTGACCATTTAGTGTGTGTGTGAGTGTGTGACCATTTAGTGTGGGTGTGTGTGGGTGACGGTTTAGTGTATGTGTGTCTGTGGCCATTTAGTTTGGGTGTGTGTGTGACCATTTAGTGCGGCTGCGTGTGTGACAATTTAGTGTGGGTGTGTGTGTGTGACCATTTAGTGTGTGTGACCATTTAGTGTAGGGGAGTGTGTGTGTGTGTGTGTGTGTGTGTGACTATTTAGTGTGTGTGAGTGTGACCATTTAGTTTGGGTGTGTGTGTGTGAAAATTTAGTGTGGGTGTGTGTGACCATTTAGTGTGTGTGTGTGTGTGGCCATTTAGTGTGGGTGTGTGTGTGACCATTTAGTGTGGGTGTGTGTGTGACCATTTAGTGTGTGTGTGTGTGTGTGTGTGTGTGACCATTTAGTGTGGGTGTGTGTGTGACCATTTAGTGTGTGTGTGTGACCATTTAGTCTGGGTGTGTGTGGGTGAGCATTGAGTGTGTGTGTGTGTGTTTGTGTGTGACCATTTAGAGTGGGTGTAAGTGTGTGACCATTTAGTGAGGGTGTGTGGCTCTGTGTGTGACCATTTAGTGTGTGTGTGAGTGTGTGACCATTTAGTGTGGGTGTGTGTGGGTGACGGTTTAGTGTGTGTGTGTCTGTGGCCATTTAGTTTGGGTGTGTGTGTGACCATTTAGTGCGGCTGCGTGTGTGACAATTTAGTGTGGGTGTGTGTGTGTGACCATTTAGTGTGTGTGACCATTTAGTGTAGGGGAGTGTGTGTGTGTGTGTGTGTGTGTGACTATTTAGTGTGTGTGAGTGTGACCATTTAGTTTGGGTGTGTGTGTGTGAAAATTTAGTGTGGGTGTGTGTGACCATTTAGTGTGTGTGTGTGTGTGGCCATTTAGTGTGGGTGTGTGTGTGACC
>JANJGN010000008.1:20345048-20362548 GCA_026770705.1 Isurus oxyrinchus
GTGAACATTTAGTGTGTGTGTGACCATTAATTGTGCATGTGTGTGTGTGTGTGTGTGTGTGTGTGTGTGTGACCATTTAGTGTGTGTGTGTGTGTGTGTGTGTGTGTGTGTGTGTGTGTGTGTGTGTGTGACCATTTAGGGTGGGTGTGTGCGTGTGTTGCTGACCATTTAGTGCGGGTGTGTGATCATTTACAGTGTGTGTGTGTGATCATTTAGTGTGTGTGTGTGTGTGTGTGTGTGTGTGAGACCATTTAGTGCGTGTTTGTATGTGCCCATTTAGTGTGTGTGTGGGTGACCATTTTGCGTGTGTGTGTTTGTCCATTTAATGTGTGTGTGTCCATTTAGTGTGTGTGTGGGTGACCATTTAGTATGTGTTTGTGTATGACCGTTTAGTGTGTGTGTGTGTGTGTGTGTGTGTGTGTGTGTGTGTGTGTGTGTGTGTGTGTGTGTGACCATTTAGTGTATCTGTGTGTGTGACCATTTAGTGTGTGTGTGTGTTTGTGCGTGTGTGACCATTTAGTGTGGGTGTGTGACCATTTAGTGTGTGTGTGTGACCATTTAGTGTGGGTGTGTGTTTGTGTGTGACCATTTAGTGTTTGTGTTGTTGACCATTTATTGTGTGTGTGTGTGTGACCATTTAGTGTGGGTCTGTGTATGACCATTTAGTGTGGGTGTGTGACCATTTAGTGTGGGTGTGTGACCATTTAGTGTGTGTGTGTGTGAGACCATTTACTGTGTGTGTGTGTGTGTGACCATTTAGTGTGTATGTGGGTGATCATTTTGTGTATCTGTGTGTTTGTGACCATTTAGTGTGGGTCTGTGTGTGACCCTTTAGTGTGGGTGTGTGTGGGTGACCATTTAGTATGTATGTGTGTGTGTGTGTGTGTGTGTGTGAGAGACCATTTAGTGTGGGTGTGTATGGGTGACCGTTTAGTGAGTGCGTGTGTGTGTGTGTGTGTGTGTGTGTGTGTGTGTGTGTGTGTGTGTGTGTGACCATTTAGTCTGGGTGTGTGTGTGACCATTTAGTGTGTGTGTGTGACCATTTAGTCTGGGTGTGTGTGGGTGAGCGTTGAGTGTGTGTGTGTGTGTTTGTGTGTGACCATTTAGAGTGGGTGTAAGTGTGTGACCATTTAGTGAGGGTGTGTGGCTCTGTGTGTGACCATTTAGTGTGTGTGTGAGTGTGTGACCATTTAGTGTGGGTGTGTGTGGGTGACGGTTTAGTGTGTGTGTGTCTGTGGCCATTTAGTTTGGGTGTGTGTGTGACCATTTAGTGCGGCTGCGTGTGTGACAATTTAGTGTGGGTGTGTGTGTGTGACCATTTAGTGTGTGTGACCATTTAGTGTAGGGGAGTGTGTGTGTGTGTGTGTGTGTGACTATTTAGTGTGTGTGAGTGTGACCATTTAGTTTGGGTGTGTGTGTGTGAAAATTTAGTGTGGGTGTGTGTGACCATTTAGTGTGTGTGTGTGTGTGGCCATTTAGTGTGGGTGTGTGTGTGACCATTTAGTGTGGGTGTGTGTGTGACCATTTAGTGTGGGTGTGTGTGTGTGTGACCATTTAGTGTGGGTGTGTGTGTGTGTCCATTTAGTGTGTGTGTGTGAGTGTGACCATTTAGTGTTGGTTTGTGTGTGTGTGTGAACATTTAGTGTGTGTGTCTGTGTGTGACCATTTAGTGTGCGTGTGTGTGTGTGTG
This sequence comes from Isurus oxyrinchus, assembly GCA_026770705.1. NCBI lineage: Eukaryota > Metazoa > Chordata > Chondrichthyes > Lamniformes > Lamnidae > Isurus > Isurus oxyrinchus. The sequence goes on from JANJGN010000008.1 coordinate 20,346,739, forward strand.
TGACCATTTAGTGTGTGTGTGAGTGTGTGTGTGACCATTTAGGCTGGGTGTGTGTGTGTGTGGCTGACCATTTAGTGTGTGTGGGTGTGTGTGTGTGACCATTTAGTGTGCATGTGTGTGTGTGTGTGTGTGACCATTTAGTGTGTGTGTGAGTGTGTGTGTGACCATTTAGGCTGGGTGTGTGTGTGTGTGGCTGACCATTTAGTGTGTGTGTGTGTGTGTGTGTGTGTGTGTGTGTGTGTGACCATTTAGTTTGGGTGTGTGGGTGTGACCATTTAGTGTGGGTTTGTGTGGGTGAACATTTAGTGTGTGTATGTGTGTGTGTGTGTGTGACCATTTAGTGTGTGTGTGTGTGACCATTTAGTGTGTGTGTGTGTGTGTGTGTGTGTGTGTGTGTGTGTGTGTGTGTGTGTGTGTGTGTGAATGACCATTTAGTTTGGGTGTGTGTGTGTGACCATTTAGTGTGGATTTGTGTGGGTGAACATTTAGTGTGTGTATGTGTGTGTGTGTGTGTGTGTGTGTGTGTGTGACCATTTTGTGTGTGTGTGTGTGTGACCATTTAGTGTGTGTGTCTGTCTGTGTGAACATTTAGTGTGGGTGTGTGACCATTTAGCATGGGTGGGTGTGTGTGTGCGTGTGTGTGTCTGTCCGTGTGTGTGTGTGTGTGTGACTATTTAGTGTGTGGGTATGTGTGTGTGTGACAGTTTAGTTAGGGTGTGTGTGTGTGACCATTTAGTGTGTGTGTGTGTGACCATTGAGTGTGTGTGTGACCATTTAGTGTGGGTGTGTGTGTGTGACCATTCAGTGTGGGCGTGTGTGTGACCATTTAGTGTGGGTGTGTGACCATTTAGTGTGTGTGTGTGTGTAACCATTTAGTGTGTGTATGTGTGTGTGTGCGCATTTAGTGTGTGTTTGTATGTGACAATTTAGTGTTGTTGTATGTGTGACCATTTAGTGTGTGTGTGTGTGTGTGTGACTATTAAGTGTGGGTGTGTGTGTGACCATTTAGCGTTTATGTGTGTGTGACCATTTAGTGTGTGTGTGTGTGTGTGACCATTTAGTGTGTGTGTGTGTGACCATTTAGTGTGTGTGTGTGTGTGTGTGTGTGTGTGTGAATGACCATTTAGTTTGGGTATGTGTGTGTGACCATTTAGTGTGGATTTGTGTGGGTGAACATTTAGTGTGTGTATGTGTGTGTGTGTGTGTGTGTGTGTGTGTGTGTGTGACAATTTAGTGTGGGTGTGTGTGTGTGACCATTTAGTGTGTGTGACCATTTAGTGTAGGGGAGTGTGTGTGTGTTTGTGTGTGACTATTTAGTGTGTGTGCGTGTGACCATTTAGTTTGGGTGTGTGTGTGTGAAAATTTAGTGTGGGTGTGTGTGACCATTTAGTGTGTGTGTGTGTGTGGCCATTTAGTGTGGGTGTGTGTGTGACCATTTAGTGTGGGTGTGTGTGTGACCATTTAGTGTGGGTGTGTGTGTGTGACCATTTAGTGTATGTGTGACAATTTAGTGTGGGTATGTATGTGTGACCATTTAGTGTGGGTGTGTGTGTGTGACCATTTAGTGTGTGTGTGTGTGTGTGTGTGTGTGTGTGTGTGTGTGTGTGTGTGTGTGTGTGTGTGTGTGTGTGTGACCATTTAGTGTGGGTGTGTGTGTGTGTGACCATTTAGTGTGGGTGTGTGTGTGTGTCCATTTAGTGTGTGTGTGTGAGTGTGACCATTTAGTGTTGGTTCGTGTGTGTGTGAACATTTAGTGTTTGAGTCTGTGTGTGACCATTTACTGTGCGTGTGTGTGTGTGTGTGTGTGTGTGTGTGTGTGTGACCATTTAGGGTGGGTGTGTGTGTGTGTGGCTGACCATTTAGTGTGTGTGGGTGTGTGTGTGTGACCATTCAGTGTGGGTGTGTGTGGGTGTCCATTTAGTGTGTGTGAGTGTGTGTGTGTGTGTGTGTGTGTGTGTGTGTGTGTGTGTGTGTGTGTGTGTGTGTGTGTGTGTGTGTGTGTGTGACCATTTAGTTTGGGTGTGTGTGTGTGACCATTTAGTGTGGGTTTGTGTGGGTGAACCTTTAGTGTGTGTATGTGTGTGTGTGTGTGTGACCATTTAGTGTGTGTATGTGTGTGCCCATTTAGTGTGTGTGTGTGTGCGTGTCTGTGTGTGTGTGTGTGTGTGTGTGACCATTTAGTGTGGGTGTGTGTGTGTGTGACCATTTAGTGTGGGTGTGTGTGTGTGTCCATTTAGTGTGTGTGTGTGAGTGTGACCATTTAGTGTTGGTTTGTGTGTGTGTGTGAACATTTAGTGTGTGTGTCTGTGTGTGACCATTTAGTGTGCGTGTGTGTATGTGTGTGACCATTTAGTGTGTGTGTGAGTGTGTGTGTGACCATTTAGGCTGGGTGTGTGTGTGTGTGGCTGACCATTTAGTGTGTGTGGGTGTGTGTGTGTGACCATTTAGTGTGCGTGTGTGTGTGTGTGTGTGTCTGACCATTTAGTGTGTGTGTGAGTGTGTGTGTGACCATTTAGGCTGGGTGTGTGTGTGTGTGGCTGACCATTTAGTGTGTGTGTGTGTGTGTGTGTGTGTGTGTGTGTGTGTGTGTGTGTGTGTGTGTGTGTGTGTGTGTGTGTGTGTGTGTGTGTGTGTGTGACCATTTAGTTTGGGTGTGTGGGTGTGACCATTTAGTGTGGGTTTGTGTGGGTGAACATTTAGTGTGTGTATGTGTGTGTGTGTGTGACCATTTAGTGTGTGTGTGTGTGACCATTTAGTGTGTGTGTGTGTGTGTGTGTGTGTGTGTGTGTGTGTGTGTGTGTGTGTGAATGACCATTTAGTTTGGGTGTGTGTGTGTGACCATTTAGTGTGGATTTGTGTGGGTGAACATTTAGTGTGTGTATGTGTGTGTGTGTGTGTGTGTGTGTGTGTGACCATTTTGTGTGTGTGTGTGTGTGACCATTTAGTGTGTGTGTCTGTCTGTTTGAACATTTAGTGTGGGTGTGTGACCATTTAGCATGGGTGGGTGTGTGTGTGCGTGTGTGTGTCTGTCCGTGTGTGTGTGTGTGTGTGACTATTTAGTGTGTGGGTATGTGTGTGTGTGACAGTTTAGTTAGGGTGTGTGTGTGTGACCATTTAGTGTGTGTGTGTGTGTGACCATTGAGTGTGTGTGTGACCATTTAGTGTGGGTGTGTGTGTGTGACCATTCAGTGTGGGCGTGTGTGTGACCATTTAGTGTGGGTGTGTGACCATTTAGTGTGTGTGTGTGTGTAACCATTTAGTGTGTGTATGTGTGTGTGTGCGCATTTAGTGTGTGTTTGTATGTGACAATTTAGTGTTGTTGTATGTGTGACCATTTAGTGTGTGTGTGTGTGTGTGTGACTATTAAGTGTGGGTGTGTGTGTGTGACCATTTAGCGTTTATGTGTGTGTGACCATTTAGTGTGTGTGTGTGTGTGTGTGACCATTTATTGTGGGTGTGTGTGTCACCATTTAGTGTGGGTGTGTGTGTGACCATTTAGTGTGGGTGTGTGCGACCATTTAGTGTGTGTGTGTGTGTGTGAGAGACCATTTAGTGTGGGTGTGTGTGTCCATTTAGTGTGGGTGTGTGACCATTTACTGTGTGTGTGTGTGACCATTTAGTGTGTGTGTGTGTGACCATTTAGTGTGGGTGTGTGACCATTTAGTGTATGTGTGTGTGACCATTTAGTGTGGGTGTGTGACCATTTAGTGTGTGTGTGTGTGACCATTTAGTGTGGATGTGTGACCATTTAGTGTTTGTGTTGTTGACCATTTATTGTGTGTGTGTGTGACCATTTAGTGTGTGTGGGTGTGTGTGTGTGACCATTCAATGTGGGTGTGTGTGGGTGTCCATTTAGTGTGTGTGTGTGTGTGTGTGTGTGTGTGTGTGTGTGTGTGTGTGTGTGTGTGTGTGTGTGTGTGTGTGTGTGTGTGTGACCATTTAGTTTGGGGGTGTGTGTGTGTGACCATTTAGTGTGGGTTTGTGTGGGAGAACATTTAGTGTGTGTATGTGTGTGTGTGTGTGTGTGTGACCATTTAGTGTGTGTGTGTGTGTGACCATTTAGTGTGTGTGTGTGTGTGTGCGTGTGTGTGTGTGTGTGACCATTTAGTTTGGGTGTGTGTGTGTGACCATTTAGTGTGGATTTGTGTGGGTGAACATTTAGTGTTTGTATGTGTGTGTGTTTGTGTGTGACCATTTTGTGTGTGTGTGTGTGACCATTTAGTGTGTGTGTCTGTCTGTGTGAACATTTAGTGTGTGTGTGTGACCATTTAGGATGGGTGGGTGTGTGTGTGCGTGTGTGTGTCTGTGTGTGTGTGTGTGTGTGTGTGTGTGTGACTATTTAGTGTGTGGGTGTGTGTGTGTGTGTTACAGTTTAGTTTGGGTGTGTGTGTGTGACCATTTAGTGTGTGTGTGTGTGTGACCATTTAGTGTGTGTGTGACCATTTAGTGTGGGTGTGTGTGTGTGACCATTTAGTGTGGGCGTGTGTGTGACCATTTAGTAGGGTGTGTGTGACCATTTAGTGTGTGTGTGTGTGTGTGTGAGACCATTTAGTGTGGGTGTGTGTGTGACCATTTAGTGTGGGTGTGTGACCATTTAGTGTGTGTGTGTGTGTGACCATTTAGTGTGTGTATATGTGTGTGTGCCCATTTAGTGTGTGTTTGTATGTGACCATTTAGTGTTGTTGTATGTGTGACCATTTAGTGTGTGTGTGTGTGTGACCATTTAGTGTGTGTGTGTGTGTGTGACCATTTAGTGTGTGTATGTGTGTGTGTGCCCATTTAGTGTGTGTTTGTATGTGACCATTTAGTGTTGTTGTATGTGTGACCATTTAGTGTGTGTGTCTGTCTGTGTGAACATTTAGTGTGTGTGTGTGACCATTTAGGATGGGTGGGTGTGTGTGTGCGTGTGTGTGTCTGTGTGTGTGTGTGTGTGTGTGTGTGTGTGTGACTATTTAGTGTGTGGGTGTGTGTGTGTGTTACAGTTTAGTTTGGGTGTGTGTGTGTGACCATTTAGTGTGTGTGTGTGTGTGACCATTTAGTGTGTGTGTGACCATTTAGTGTGGGTGTGTGTGTGTGACCATTTAGTGTGGGCGTGTGTGTGACCATTTAGTAGGGTGTGTGTGACCATTTAGTGTGTGTGTGTGTGTGTGTGTGTGTGTGTGAGACCATTTAGTGTGGGTGTGTGTGTGACCATTTAGTGTGGGTGTGTGACCATTTAGTGTGTGTGTGTGTGTGACCATTTAGTGTGTGTATATGTGTGTGTGCCCATTTAGTGTGTGTTTGTATGTGACCATTTAGTGTTGTTGTATGTGTGACCATTTAGTGTGTGTGTGTGTGTGACCATTTAGTGTGTGTGTGTGTGTGTGACCATTTAGTGTGTGTATGTGTGTGTGTGCCCATTTAGTGTGTGTTTGTATGTGACCATTTAGTGTTGTTGTATGTGTGACCATTTAGTGTGTGTGTGTGTGTGACCATTTAGTGTGGGTGTGTGTGTGTGACCATTTAGCGTTTATGTGTGTGTGACCATTTAGTATGTGTGTGTGTGTGTGACCATTTATTGTGGGTGTGTGTGACCATTTAGTGTGGGTGTGTATGTGTGACCTTTTAGTGTGAGTGTGTGTGTGACCATTTAGTGTGTGTGTGTGACCATTTAGTGTGGGTGTGTGTGTGACCATTTAGTGTGGGTGTGTGTGACCATTTAGTGTGTGTGTATGTGTGTGTGAGACCATTTAGTGTGGGTGTGTGTGTCCATTTAGTGTGGGTGTGTGACCATTTAGTGTGTGTGTGTGTGACCATTTAGTGTGTGTGTGTGTGACCATTTAGTGTGGGTGTGTGACCATTTAGTGTGTGTGTGTGTGTGACCATTTAGTGTGGGTGTGTGACCATTTAGTGTATGTGTGTGTGACCATTTAGGGTGTGTGTTTGTGACCATTTAGTGTTTGTGTTGTTGACCATTTATTGTGTGTGTGTGTGTGTGACCATTTAGTGTGGGTCTGTGTATCACCATTTAGTGTGGGTGTGTGACCATTTAGTGTGTGTGTGTGTGACCATTTAGTGTGTGTGTTTGTGAGACCATTTAGTGTGTGTGTCCACTTAGTGTGTGTGTGGGTGATCATTTAGTATGTGTGTGTGTATGACCATCTGGTGTGTGTGTGTGTGTGTGTGTGACCATTTAGTGTGTGTGTGTGACCATTTAGTGTATGTGTGTGTGTGTGATCATTTAGTGTGTGTATGTGTGTGTGCGTGTGTGACCATTTAGTGTGGGTGTGTGTGTGTGTGTGACCATTTAGTTTAGATGTGTGTGTGTGACCATTAAGTGTGTGTGTGACCATTAAGTGTGTGTGTGTGTGTGACCATTTAGTGTGTGTGTGTGTGTGTGACCATTTATTGTGTGTGTGTGTGACCATTTAGTGTGTATGTGTGTGTGTGTGTGCGTGTGTGTGACCATTTAGTGTGGGTGTGTGTGTGACCATTTAGTGTGGGTGTGTGTGTGTGTCCATTTAGTGTGTGTGTGTGAGTGTGACCATTTAGTGTTGGTTTGTGTGTGTGTGTGAACATTTAGTGTGTGTGTCTGTGTGTGACCATTTAGTCTGCGTGTGTGTGTGTGTGTGTGACCATTTAGTGTGTGTGTGAGTGTGTGTGTGACCATTTAGTGTGTGTGGGTGTGTGTGTGAGGCTGACCATTTAGTGTGTGTGGGTGTGTGTGTGTGACCGTTCAATGTGGGTGTGTGTGGCTGTCCATTTAGTGTGTGTGTGTGTGTGTGTGTGTGTGTGTGTGTGTGTGTGTGTGTGTGTGTGTGTGTGTGTGTGTGTGTGTGTGTGTGTGTGTGTGTGTGACCATTTAGTTTGGGTGTGTGTGTGTGTGTCCATTTGATGTGTGTGTGTGAGTGTGTCCATTTAGTGTTGGTTCATGTGTGTGTGACCATTTAGTGTGCGTGTGTGTGTGTGTGTGTGTGACCATTTAGTGTGTGTGTGTGTGTGTGTGTGACCATTCAGTGTGGGTGTGTGTGGGTGTCCATTTAGTGTGTGTGTGTGTGTGTGTGTTTGTGTGTTTGTGTGACCATTTAGTTTGGGAGTGTGTGTGACCATTTAGTGTGGGTTTGTGTGGGTGAACAGTAAGCGTGTGTATGTGTGTGTGTGTGTGTGTGACCATTTAGTGTGTGTATGTGTGTGCCCATTTAGTGTGTGTGTGTGTGTGTGTGGGTGGTTGTGTGTGTGTGACCATTTAGTGTGGGTGTGTGTGTGTGTCCATTTAGTGTGTGTGTGTGAGTGTGACCATTTAGTGTTGGTTTGTGTGTGTGTGTGAACATTTAGTGTGTGTGTCTGTGTGTGACCATTTAGTGTGCGTGTGTGTGTGTGTGTGACCATTTAGTGTGTGTGTGAGTGTGTGTGTGACCATTTAGGCTGGGTGTGTGTGTGTGTGGCTGACCATTTAGTGTGTGTGGGTGTGGTGTGTGACCATTTAGTGTGCGTGTGTGTGTGTGTGTGTGTGACCATTTAGTGTGTGTGAGTGTGTGTATGACCATTTAGGCTGGGTGTGTGTGTGTGTGGCTGACCATTTAGTGTGTGTGTGTGTGTGTGTGTGTGTGTGTGTGTGTGTGTGTGTGTGTGTGTGTGTGTGTGTGTGTGTGTGTGTGTGTGACCATTTAGTTTGGGTGTGTGGGTGTGACCATTTAGTGTGGGTTTGTGTGGGTGAACATTTAGTGTGTGTATGTGTGTGTGTGTGTGTGTGTGTGTGACCATTTAGTGTGTGTGTGTGTGACCATTTAGTGTGTGTGTGTGTGTGTGTGTGTGTGTGTATAACCATTTAGAGTGTGTGTGTGTGTGTGTCTGTGTGTGTGTGTGTGTGTGTGTGTGTGTGACCATTTAGTGTGGGTGTTTGTGTGTGTGACCATTTAGTGTGGGTGTGTGTGTGTGTCCATTTAGTGTGTGTGTGTGAGTGTGACCATTCAGAGTTTGTTTGTGTGTGTGTGAACATTTAGTGTGTGTGTGACCATTAATTGTGCATGTGTGTGTGTGTGTGTGTGTGTGTGTGTGTGTGACCATTTAGTGTGTGTGTGTGTGTGTGTGTGTGTGTGTGTGTGTGTGTGTGTGTGTGTGTGACCATTTAGGGTGGGTGTGTGCGTGTGTTGCTGACCATTTAGTGCGGGTGTGTGATCATTTACAGTGTGTGTGTGTGATCATTTAGTGTGTGTGTGTGTGTGTGTGTGTGTGTGAGACCATTTAGTGCGTGTTTGTATGTGCCCATTTAGTGTGTGTGTGGGTGACCATTTTGCGTGTGTGTGTTTGTCCATTTAATGTGTGTGTGTCCATTTAGTGTGTGTGTGGGTGACCATTTAGTATGTGTTTGTGTATGACCGTTTAGTGTGTGTGTGTGTGTGTGTGTGTGTGTGTGTGTGTGTGTGTGTGTGTGTGTGTGTGTGTGACCATTTAGTGTATCTGTGTGTGTGACCATTTAGTGTGTGTGTGTGTGTGTGTTTGTGCGTGTGTGACCATTTAGTGTGGGTGTGTGACCATTTAGTGTGTGTGTGTGACCATTTAGTGTGGGTGTGTGTTTGTGTGTGACCATTTAGTGTTTGTGTTGTTGACCATTTATTGTGTGTGTGTGTGTGACCATTTAGTGTGGGTCTGTGTATGACCATTTAGTGTGGGTGTGTGACCATTTAGTGTGGGTGTGTGACCATTTAGTGTGTGTGTGTGTGAGACCATTTACTGTGTGTGTGTGTGTGTGACCATTTAGTGTGTATGTGGGTGATCATTTTGTGTATCTGTGTGTTTGTGACCATTTAGTGTGGGTCTGTGTGTGACCCTTTAGTGTGGGTGTGTGTGGGTGACCATTTAGTATGTATGTGTGTGTGTGTGTGTGTGTGTGTGTGAGAGACCATTTAGTGTGGGTGTGTATGGGTGACCGTTTAGTGAGTGCGTGTGTGTGTGTGTGTGTGTGTGTGTGTGTGTGTGTGTGTGTGTGTGTGTGTGTGTGTGTGTGTGTGACCATTTAGTCTGGGTGTGTGTGTGACCATTTAGTGTGTGTGTGTGACCATTTAGTCTGGGTGTGTGTGGGTGAGCGTTGAGTGTGTGTGTGTGTGTTTGTGTGTGACCATTTAGAGTGGGTGTAAGTGTGTGACCATTTAGTGAGGGTGTGTGGCTCTGTGTGTGACCATTTAGTGTGTGTGTGAGTGTGTGACCATTTAGTGTGGGTGTGTGTGGGTGACGGTTTAGTGTGTGTGTGTCTGTGGCCATTTAGTTTGGGTGTGTGTGTGACCATTTAGTGCGGCTGCGTGTGTGACAATTTAGTGTGGGTGTGTGTGTGTGACCATTTAGTGTGTGTGACCATTTAGTGTAGGGGAGTGTGTGTGTGTGTGTGTGTGTGTGACTATTTAGTGTGTGTGAGTGTGACCATTTAGTTTGGGTGTGTGTGTGTGAAAATTTAGTGTGGGTGTGTGTGACCATTTAGTGTGTGTGTGTGTGTGGCCATTTAGTGTGGGTGTGTGTGTGACCATTTAGTGTGGGTGTGTGTGTGACCATTTAGTGTGGGTGTGTGTGTGTGTGACCATTTAGTGTGGGTGTGTGTGTGTGTCCATTTAGTGTGTGTGTGTGAGTGTGACCATTTAGTGTTGGTTTGTGTGTGTGTGTGAACATTTAGTGTGTGTGTCTGTGTGTGACCATTTAGTGTGCGTGTGTGTGTGTGTGTGACCATTTAGTGTGTGTGTGAGTGTGTGTGTGACCATTTAGGCTGGGTGTGTGTGTGTGTGGCTGACCATTTAGTGTGTGTGGGTGTGTGTGTGTGACCATTTAGTGTGCGTGTGTGTGTGTGTGTGTGTGACCATTTAGTGTGTGTGTGAGTGTGTGTGTGACCATTTAGGCTGGGTGTGTGTGTGTGTGGCTGACCATTTAGTGTGTGTGTGTGTGTGTGTGTGTGTGTGTGTGTGTGTGTGACCATTTAGTTTGGGTGTGTGGGTGTGACCATTTAGTGTGGGTTTGTGTGGGTGAACATTTAGTGTGTGTATGTGTGTGTGTGTGTGTGACCATTTAGTGTGTGTGTGTGTGACCATTTAGTGTGTGTGTGTGTGTGTGTGTGTGTGTGTGTGTGTGTGTGTGTGTGTGTGTGTGTGTGAATGACCATTTAGTTTGGGTGTGTGTGTGTGACCATTTAGTGTGGATTTGTGTGGGTGAACATTTAGTGTGTGTATGTGTGTGTGTGTGTGTGTGTGTGTGTGTGACCATTTTGTGTGTGTGTGTGTGTGACCATTTAGTGTGTGTGTCTGTCTGTGTGAACATTTAGTGTGGGTGTGTGACCATTTAGCATGGGTGGGTGTGTGTGTGCGTGTGTGTGTCTGTCCGTGTGTGTGTGTGTGTGTGACTATTTAGTGTGTGGGTATGTGTGTGTGTGACAGTTTAGTTAGGGTGTGTGTGTGTGACCATTTAGTGTGTGTGTGTGTGACCATTGAGTGTGTGTGTGACCATTTAGTGTGGGTGTGTGTGTGTGACCATTCAGTGTGGGCGTGTGTGTGACCATTTAGTGTGGGTGTGTGACCATTTAGTGTGTGTGTGTGTGTAACCATTTAGTGTGTGTATGTGTGTGTGTGCGCATTTAGTGTGTGTTTGTATGTGACAATTTAGTGTTGTTGTATGTGTGACCATTCAGTGTGTGTGTGTGTGTGTGTGACTATTAAGTGTGGGTGTGTGTGTGTGACCATTTAGCGTTTATGTGTGTGTGACCATTTAGTGTGTGTGTGTGTGTGTGACCATTTAGTGTGTGTGTGTGTGTGTGACCATTTAGTGTGTGTGTGTGTGACCATTTAGTGTGTGTGTGTGTGTGTGTGTGTGTGTGTGAATGACCATTTAGTTTGGGTATGTGTGTGTGACCATTTAGTGTGGATTTGTGTGGGTGAACATTTAGTGTGTGTATGTGTGTGTGTGTGTGTGTGTGTGTGTGTGTGTGTGACAATTTAGTGTGGGTGTGTGTGTGTGACCATTTAGTGTGTGTGACCATTTAGTGTAGGGGAGTGTGTGTGTGTTTGTGTGTGACTATTTAGTGTGTGTGCGTGTGACCATTTAGTTTGGGTGTGTGTGTGTGAAAATTTAGTGTGGGTGTGTGTGACCATTTAGTGTGTGTGTGTGTGTGGCCATTTAGTGTGGGTGTGTGTGTGACCATTTAGTGTGGGTGTGTGTGTGACCATTTAGTGTGGGTGTGTGTGTGTGACCATTTAGTGTATGTGTGACAATTTAGTGTGGGTATGTATGTGTGACCATTTAGTGTGGGTGTGTGTGTGTGACCATTTAGTGTGTGTGTGTGTGTGTGTGTGTGTGTGTGTGTGTGTGTGTGTGTGTGTGTGTGACCATTTAGTGTGGGTGTGTGTGTGTGTGACCATTTAGTGTGGGTGTGTGTGTGTGTCCATTTAGTGTGTGTGTGTGAGTGTGACCATTTAGTGTTGGTTCGTGTGTGTGTGAACATTTAGTGTTTGAGTCTGTGTGTGACCATTTACTGTGCGTGTGTGTGTGTGTGTGTGTGTGTGTGTGTGTGACCATTTAGGGTGGGTGTGTGTGTGTGTGGCTGACCATTTAGTGTGTGTGGGTGTGTGTGTGTGACCATTCAGTGTGGGTGTGTGTGGGTGTCCATTTAGTGTGTGTGAGTGTGTGTGTGTGTGTGTGTGTGTGTGTGTGTGTGTGTGTGTGTGTGTGTGTGTGTGTGTGTGTGTGTGTGTGACCATTTAGTTTGGGTGTGTGTGTGTGACCATTTAGTGTGGGTTTGTGTGGGTGAACCTTTAGTGTGTGTATGTGTGTGTGTGTGTGTGACCATTTAGTGTGTGTATGTGTGTGCCCATTTAGTGTGTGTGTGTGTGCGTGTCTGTGTGTGTGTGTGTGTGTGTGTGACCATTTAGTGTGGGTGTGTGTGTGTGTGACCATTTAGTGTGGGTGTGTGTGTGTGTCCATTTAGTGTGTGTGTGTGAGTGTGACCATTTAGTGTTGGTTTGTGTGTGTGTGTGAACATTTAGTGTGTGTGTCTGTGTGTGACCATTTAGTGTGCGTGTGTGTGTGTGTGTGACCATTTAGTGTGTGTGTGAGTGTGTGTGTGACCATTTAGGCTGGGTGTGTGTGTGTGTGGCTGACCATTTAGTGTGTGTGGGTGTGTGTGTGTGACCATTTAGTGTGCGTGTGTGTGTGTGTGTGTGTCTGACCATTTAGTGTGTGTGTGAGTGTGTGTGTGACCATTTAGGCTGGGTGTGTGTGTGTGTGGCTGACCATTTAGTGTGTGTGTGTGTGTGTGTGTGTGTGTGTGTGTGTGTGTGTGTGTGTGTGTGTGTGTGTGTGTGTGTGTGTGTGTGTGTGTGTGTGACCATTTAGTTTGGGTGTGTGGGTGTGACCATTTAGTGTGGGTTTGTGTGGGTGAACATTTAGTGTGTGTATGTGTGTGTGTGTGTGACCATTTAGTGTGTGTGTGTGTGACCATTTAGTGTGTGTGTGTGTGTGTGTGTGTGTGTGTGTGTGTGTGTGTGTGTGTGTGAATGACCATTTAGTTTGGGTGTGTGTGTGTGACCATTTAGTGTGGATTTGTGTGGGTGAACATTTAGTGTGTGTATGTGTGTGTGTGTGTGTGTGTGTGTGTGTGACCATTTTGTGTGTGTGTGTGTGTGACCATTTAGTGTGTGTGTCTGTCTGTGTGAACATTTAGTGTGGGTGTGTGACCATTTAGCATGGGTGGGTGTGTGTGTGCGTGTGTGTGTCTGTCCGTGTGTGTGTGTGTGTGTGTGACTATTTAGTGTGTGGGTATGTGTGTGTGTGACAGTTTAGTTAGGGTGTGTGTGTGTGACCATTTAGTGTGTGTGTGTGTGACCATTGAGTGTGTGTGTGACCATTTAGTGTGGGTGTGTGTGTGTGACCATTCAGTGTGGGCGTGTGTGTGACCATTTAGTGTGGGTGTGTGACCATTTAGTGTGTGTGTGTGTGTAACCATTTAGTGTGTGTATGTGTGTGTGTGCGCATTTAGTGTGTGTTTGTATGTGACAATTTAGTGTTGTTGTATGTGTGACCATTTAGTGTGTGTGTGTGTGTGTGTGACTATTAAGTGTGGGTGTGTGTGTGTGACCATTTAGCGTTTATGTGTGTGTGACCATTTAGTGTGTGTGTGTGTGTGTGTGACCATTTATTGTGGGTGTGTGTGTCACCATTTAGTGTGGGTGTGTGTGTGACCATTTAGTGTGGGTGTGTGCGACCATTTAGTGTGTGTGTGTGTGTGTGAGAGACCATTTAGTGTGGGTGTGTGTGTCCATTTAGTGTGGGTGTGTGACCATTTACTGTGTGTGTGTGTGACCATTTAGTGTGTGTGTGTGTGACCATTTAGTGTGGGTGTGTGACCATTTAGTGTATGTGTGTGTGACCATTTAGTGTGGGTGTGTGACCATTTAGTGTGTGTGTGTGTGACCATTTAGTGTGGATGTGTGACCATTTAGTGTTTGTGTTGTTGACCATTTATTGTGTGTGTGTGTGACCATTTAGTGTGTGTGGGTGTGTGTGTGTGACCATTCAATGTGGGTGTGTGTGGGTGTCCATTTAGTGTGTGTGTGTGTGTGTGTGTGTGTGTGTGTGTGTGTGTGTGTGTGTGTGTGTGTGTGTGTGTGTGTGTGTGTGTGTGTGTGACCATTTAGTTTGGGGGTGTGTGTGTGTGACCATTTAGTGTGGGTTTGTGTGGGAGAACATTTAGTGTGTGTATGTGTGTGTGTGTGTGTGTGTGACCATTTAGTGTGTGTGTGTGTGTGACCATTTAGTGTGTGTGTGTGTGTGTGCGTGTGTGTGTGTGTGTGACCATTTAGTTTGGGTGTGTGTGTGTGACCATTTAGTGTGGATTTGTGTGGGTGAACATTTAGTGTTTGTATGTGTGTGTGTTTGTGTGTGACCATTTTGTGTGTGTGTGTGTGACCATTTAGTGTGTGTGTCTGTCTGTGTGAACATTTAGTGTGTGTGTGTGACCATTTAGGATGGGTGGGTGTGTGTGTGCGTGTGTGTGTCTGTGTGTGTGTGTGTGTGTGTGTGTGTGTGACTATTTAGTGTGTGGGTGTGTGTGTGTGTGTTACAGTTTAGTTTGGGTGTGTGTGTGTGACCATTTAGTGTGTGTGTGTGTGTGACCATTTAGTGTGTGTGTGACCATTTAGTGTGGGTGTGTGTGTGTGACCATTTAGTGTGGGCGTGTGTGTGACCATTTAGTAGGGTGTGTGTGACCATTTAGTGTGTGTGTGTGTGTGTGTGTGTGTGAGACCATTTAGTGTGGGTGTGTGTGTGACCATTTAGTGTGGGTGTGTGACCATTTAGTCTGTGTGTGTGTGTGACCATTTAGTGTGTGTATATGTGTGTGTGCCCATTTAGTGTGTGTTTGTATGTGACCATTTAGTGTTGTTGTATGTGTGACCATTTAGTGTGTGTGTGTGTGTGACCATTTAGTGTGTGTGTGTGTGTGTGACCATTTAGTGTGTGTATGTGTGTGTGTGCCCATTTAGTGTGTGTTTGTATGTGACCATTTAGTGTTGTTGTATGTGTGACCATTTAGTGTGTGTGTGTGTGTGACCATTTAGTGTGGGTGTGTGTGTGTGACCATTTAGCGTTTATGTGTGTGTGACCATTTAGTATGTGTGTGTGTGTGTGTGACCATTTATTGTGGGTGTGTGTGACCATTTAGTGTGGGTGTGTATGTGTGACCTTTTAGTGTGAGTGTGTGTGTGACCATTTAGTGTGTGTGTGTGACCATTTAGTGTGGGTGTGTGTGTGACCATTTAGTGTGGGTGTGTGTGACCATTTAGTGTGTGTGTGTGTGTGTGTGAGACCATTTAGTGTGGGTGTGTGTGTCCATTTAGTGTGGGTGTGTGACCATTTAGTGTGTGTGTGTGTGACCATTTAGTGTGTGTGTGTGTGACCATTTAGTGTGGGTGTGTGACCATTTAGTGTGTGTGTGTGTGTGACCATTTAGTGTGGGTGTGTGACCATTTAGTGTATGTGTGTGTGACCATTTAGGGTGTGTGTTTGTGACCATTTAGTGTTTGTGTTGTTGACCATTTATTGTGTGTGTGTGTGTGTGACCATTTAGTGTGGGTCTGTGTATGACCATTTAGTGTGGGTGTGTGACCATTTAGTGTGTGTGTGTGTGACCATTTAGTGTGTGTGTTTGTGAGACCATTTAGTGTGTGTGTCCACTTAGTGTGTGTGTGGGTGATCATTTAGTATGTGTGTGTGTATGACCATCTGGTGTGTGTGTGTGTGTGTGTGTGACCATTTAGTGTGTGTGTGTGACCATTTAGTGTATGTGTGTGTGTGTGATCATTTAGTGTGTGTATGTGTGTGTGCGTGTGTGACCATTTAGTGTGGGTGTGTGTGTGTGTGTGACCATTTAGTTTAGATGTGTGTGTGTGACCATTAAGTGTGTGTGTGACCATTAAGTGTGTGTGTGTGTGTGACCATTTAGTGTGTGTGTGTGTGTGTGACCATTTATTGTGTGTGTGTGTGACCATTTAGTGTGTATGTGTGTGTGTGTGTGCGTGTGTGTGACCATTTAGTGTGGGTGTGTGTGTGACCATTTAGTGTGGGTGTGTGTGTGTGTCCATTTAGTGTGTGTGTGTGAGTGTGACCATTTAGTGTTGGTTTGTGTGTGTGTGTGAACATTTAGTGTGTGTGTCTGTGTGTGACCATTTAGTCTGCGTGTGTGTGTGTGTGTGTGACCATTTAGTGTGTGTGTGAGTGTGTGTGTGACCATTTAGTGTGTGTGGGTGTGTGTGTGAGGCTGACCATTTAGTGTGTGTGGGTGTGTGTGTGTGACCGTTCAAT
>JANJGN010000008.1:20365048-20372548 GCA_026770705.1 Isurus oxyrinchus
TGTGTGTGTGTGTGGCTGACCATTTAGTGTGTGTGTGTGTGTGTGTGTGTGTGTGTGTGTGTGTGACCATTTAGTGGGTGTGTGGGTGTGACCATTTAGTGTGGGTTTGTGTGGGTGAACATTTAGTGTGTGTATGTGTGTGTGTGTGTGTGTGTGACCATTTAGTGTGTGTGTGTGTGACCATTTAGTGTGTGTGTGTGTGTGTGTGTGTGTGTGTGTGTGTGTGTGTGTGTGTGTGAATGACCATTTAGTTTGGGTGTGTGTGTGTGACCATTTAGTGTGGATTTGTGTGGGTGAACATTTAGTGTGTGTATGTGTGTGTGTGTGTGTGTGTGTGTGTGACCATTTTGTGTGTGTGTGTGTGTGACCATTTAGTGTGTGTGTCTGTCTGTGTGAACATTTAGTGTGGGTGTGTGACCATTTAGCATGGGTGGGTGTGTGTGTGCGTGTGTGTGTCTGTCCGTGTGTGTATGTGTGTGTGACTATTTAGTGTGTGGGTATGTGTGTGTGTGACAGTTTAGTTAGGGTGTGTGTGTGTGACCATTTAGTGTGTGTGTGTGTGACCATTGAGTGTGTGTGTGACCATTTAGTGTGGGTGTGTGTGTGTGACCATTCAGTGTGGGCGTGTGTGTGACCATTTAGTGTGGGTGTGTGACCATTTAGTGTGTGTGTGTGTGTAACCATTTAGTGTGTGTATGTGTGTGTGTGCGCATTTAGTGTGTGTTTGTATGTGACAATTTAGTGTTGTTGTATGTGTGACCATTTAGTGTGTGTGTGTGTGTGTGTGACTATTAAGTGTGGGTGTGTGTGTGTGACCATTTAGCGTTTATGTGTGTGTGACCATTTAGTGTGTGTGTGTGTGTGTGACCATTTAGTGTGTGTGTGTGTGACCATTTAGTGTGTGTGTGTGTGTGTGTGTGTGTGTGTGTGAATGACCATTTAGTTTGGGTGTGTGTGTGTGACCATTTAGTGTGGATTTGTGTGGGTGAACATTTAGTGTGTGTATGTGTGTGTGTGTGTGTGTGTGTGTGTGTGTGTGTGACAATTTAGTGTGGGTGTGTGTGTGTGACCATTTAGTGTGTGTGACCATTTAGTGTAGGGGAGTGTGTGTGTGTTTGTGTGTGACTATTTAGTGTGTGTGCGTGTGACCATTTAGTTTGGGTGTGTGTGTGTGAAAATTTAGTGTGGGTGTGTGTGACCATTTAGTGTGTGTGTGTGTGTGGCCATTTAGTGTGGGTGTGTGTGTGACCATTTAGTGTGGGTGTGTGTGTGACCATTTAGTGTGGGTGTGTGTGTGTGACCATTTAGTGTATGTGTGACAATTTAGTGTGGGTATGTATGTGTGACCATTTAGTGTGGGTGTGTGTGTGTGACCATTTAGTGTGTGTGTGTGTGTGTGTGTGTGTGTGTGTGTGTGTGTGTGTGTGTGTGTGTGTGTGACCATTTAGTGTGGGTGTGTGTGTGTGTGACCATTTAGTGTGGGTGTGTGTGTGTGTCCATTTAGTGTGTGTGTGTGAGTGTGACCATTTAGTGTTGGTTCGTGTGTGTGTGAACATTTAGTGTTTGAGTCTGTGTGTGACCATTTAGTGTGCGTGTGTGTGTGTGTGTGTGTGTGTGTGTGTGTGACCATTTAGGGTGGGTGTGTGTGTGTGTGGCTGACCATTTAGTGTGTGTGGGTGTGTGTGTGTGACCATTCAGTGTGGGTGTGTGTGGGTGTCCATTTAGTGTGTGTGAGTGTGTGTGTGTGTGTGTGTGTGTGTGTGTGTGTGTGTGTGTGTGTGTGTGTGTGTGTGTGTGTGTGTGTGTGTGTGTGTGTGTGACCATTTAGTTTGGGTGTGTGTGTGTGACCATTTAGTGTGGGTTTGTGTGGGTGAACCTTTAGTGTGTGTATGTGTGTGTGTGTGTGTGACCATTTAGTGTGTGTATGTGTGTGCCCATTTAGTGTGTGTGTGTGTGCGTGTCTGTGTGTGTGTGTGTGTGTGTGTGACCATTTAGTGTGGGTGTGTGTGTGTGTGACCATTTAGTGTGGGTGTGTGTGTGTGTCCATTTAGTGTGTGTGTGTGAGTGTGACCATTTAGTGTTGGTTTGTGTGTGTGTGTGAACATTTAGTGTGTGTGTCTGTGTGTGACTATTTAGTGTGCGTGTGTGTGTGTGTGTGACCATTTAGTGTGTGTGTGAGTGTGTGTGTGACCATTTAGGCTGGGTGTGCGTGTGTGTGGCTGACCATTCAGTGTGTGTGGGTGTGTGTGTGTGACCATTTAGTGTGCGTGTGTGTGTGTGTGTGTGTGTGTGACCATTTAGTGTGTGTGTGAGTGTGTGTGTGACCATTTAGGCTGGGTGTGTGGGTGTGACCATTTAGTGTGGGTTTGTGTGGGTGAACATTTAGTGTGTGTATGTGTGTGTGTGTGTGTGTGTGACCATTTAGTGTGTGTGTGTGTGACCATTTAGTGTGTGTGTGTGTGTGTGTGTGTGTGTGTGTGTGTGAATGACCATTTAGTTTGGGTGTGTGTGTGTGACCATTTAGTGTGGATTTGTGTGGGTGAACATTTAGTGTGTGTATGTGTGTGTGTGTGTGTGTGTGTGTGTGACCATTTTGTGTGTGTGTGTGTGTGACCATTTAGTGTGTGTGTCTGTCTGTGTGAACATTTAGTGTGGGTGTGTGACCATTTAGCATGGGTGGGTGTGTGTGTGCGTGTGTGTGTCTGTCCGTGTGTGTGTGTGTGTGTGTGACTATTTAGTGTGTGGGTATGTGTGTGTGTGACAGTTTAGTTAGGGTGTGTGTGTGTGACCATTTAGTGTGTGTGTGTGTGACCATTGAGTGTGTGTGTGACCATTTAGTGTGGGTGTGTGTGTGTGACCATTCAGTGTGGGCGTGTGTGTGACCATTTAGTGTGGGTGTGTGACCATTTAGTGTGTGTGTGTGTGTAACCATTTAGTGTGTGTATGTGTGTGTGTGCGCATTTAGTGTGTGTTTGTATGTGACAATTTAGTGTTGTTGTATGTGTGACCATTTAGTGTGTGTGTGTGTGTGTGTGACTATTAAGTGTGGGTGTGTGTGTGTGACCATTTAGCGTTTATGTGTGTGTGACCATTTAGTGTGTGTGTGTGTGTGTGACCATTTAGTGTGTGTGTGTGTGACCATTTAGTGTGTGTGTGTGTGTGTGTGTGTGTGTGTGTGTGTGAATGACCATTTAGTTTGGGTGTGTGTGTGTGACCATTTAGTGTGGATTTGTGTGGGTGAACATTTAGTGTGTGTATGTGTGTGTGTGTGTGTGTGTGTGTGTGTGTGTGTGACAATTTAGTGTGGGTGTGTGTGTGTGACCATTTAGTGTGTGTGACCATTTAGTGTAGGGGAGTGTGTGTGTGTTTGTGTGTGACTATTTAGTGTGTGTGCGTGTGACCATTTAGTTTGGGTGTGTGTGTGTGAAAATTTAGTGTGGGTGTGTGTGACCATTTAGTGTGTGTGTGTGTGTGGCCATTTAGTGTGGGTGTGTGTGTGACCATTTAGTGTGGGTGTGTGTGTGACCATTTAGTGTGGGTGTGTGTGTGTGACCATTTAGTGTATGTGTGACAATTTAGTGTGGGTATGTATGTGTGACCATTTAGTGTGGGTGTGTGTGTGTGACCATTTAGTGTGTGTGTGTGTGTGTGTGTGTGTGTGTGTGTGTGTGTGTGTGTGTGTGTGTGTGTGACCATTTAGTGTGGGTGTGTGTGTGTGTGACCATTTAGTGTGGGTGTGTGTGTGTGTCCATTTAGTGTGTGTGTGTGAGTGTGACCATTTAGTGTTGGTTCGTGTGTGTGTGAACATTTAGTGTTTGAGTCTGTGTGTGACCATTTAGTGTGCGTGTGTGTGTGTGTGTGTGTGTGTGTGTGTGTGACCATTTAGGGTGGGTGTGTGTGTGTGTGGCTGACCATTTAGTGTGTGTGGGTGTGTGTGTGTGACCATTCAGTGTGGGTGTGTGTGGGTGTCCATTTAGTGTGTGTGAGTGTGTGTGTGTGTGTGTGTGTGTGTGTGTGTGTGTGTGTGACCATTTAGTTTGGGTGTGTGTGTGTGACCATTTAGTGTGGGTTTGTGTGGGTGAACCTTTAGTGTGTGTATGTGTGTGTGTGTGTGTGACCATTTAGTGTGTGTATGTGTGTGCCCATTTAGTGTGTGTGTGTGTGCGTGTCTGTGTGTGTGTGTGTGTGTGTGTGACCATTTAGTGTGGGTGTGTGTGTGTGTGACCATTTAGTGTGGGTGTGTGTGTGTGTCCATTTAGTGTGTGTGTGTGAGTGTGACCATTTAGTGTTGGTTTGTGTGTGTGTGTGAACATTTAGTGTGTGTGTCTGTGTGTGACTATTTAGTGTGCGTGTGTGTGTGTGTGTGACCATTTAGTGTGTGTGTGAGTGTGTGTGTGACCATTTAGGCTGGGTGTGCGTGTGTGTGGCTGACCATTCAGTGTGTGTGGGTGTGTGTGTGTGACCATTTAGTGTGCGTGTGTGTGTGTGTGTGTGTGTGTGACCATTTAGTGTGTGTGTGAGTGTGTGTGTGACCATTTAGGCTGGGTGTGTGGGTGTGACCATTTAGTGTGGGTTTGTGTGGGTGAACATTTAGTGTGTGTATGTGTGTGTGTGTGTGTGTGTGACCATTTAGTGTGTGTGTGTGTGACCATTTAGTGTGTGTGTGTGTGTGTGTGTGTGTGTGTGTGTGTGAATGACCATTTAGTTTGGGTGTGTGTGTGTGACCATTTAGTGTGGATTTGTGTGGGTGAACATTTAGTGTGTGTATGTGTGTGTGTGTGTGTGTGTGTGTGTGACCATTTTGTGTGTGTGTGTGTGTGACCATTTAGTGTGTGTGTCTGTCTGTGTGAACATTTAGTGTGGGTGTGTGACCATTTAGCATGGGTGGGTGTGTGTGTGCGTGTGTGTGTCTGTCCGTGTGTGTGTGTGTGTGTGTGACTATTTAGTGTGTGGGTATGTGTGTGTGTGACAGTTTAGTTAGGGTGTGTGTGTGTGACCATTTAGTGTGTGTGTGTGTGACCATTGAGTGTGTGTGTGACCATTTAGTGTGGGTGTGTGTGTGTGACCATTCAGTGTGGGCGTGTGTGTGACCATTTAGTGTGGGTGTGTGACCATTTAGTGTGTGTGTGTGTGTAACCATTTAGTGTGTGTATGTGTGTGTGTGCGCATTTAGTGTGTGTTTGTATGTGACAATTTAGTGTTGTTGTATGTGTGACCATTTAGTGTGTGTGTGTGTGTGTGACTATTAAGTGTGGGTGTGTATGTGTGACCATTTAGCGTTTATGTGTGTGTGACCATTTAGTGTGTGTGTGTGTGTGTGACCATTTATTGTGGGTGTGTGTGTCACCATTTAGTGTGGGTGTGTGTGTGACCATTTAGTGTGGGTGTGTGCGACCATTTAGTGTGTGTGTGTGTGTGAGAGACCATTTAGTGTGGGTGTGTGTGTCCATTTAGTGTGGGTGTGTGACCATTTACTGTGTGTGTGTGTGTGACCATTTAGTGTGTGTGTGTGTGACCATTTAGTGTGGGTGTGTGACCATTTAGTGTATGTGTGTGTGACCATTTAGTGTGGGTGTGTGACCATTTAGTGTGTGTGTGTGTGACCATTTAGTGTGGATGTGTGACCATTTAGTGTTTGTGTTGTTGACCATTTATTGTGTGTGTGTGTGACCATTTAGTGTGTGTGGGTGTGTGTGTGTGACCATTCAATGTGGGTGTGTGTGGGTGTCCATTTAGTGTGTGTGTGTGTGTGTGTGTGTGTGTGTGTGTGTGTGTGTGTGTGTGTGTGTGTGTGTGTGTGTGTGTGTGTGTGTGTGTGTGTGTGTGTGTGACCATTTAGTTTGGGGGTGTGTGTGTGTGACCATTTAGTGTGGGTTTGTGTGGGTGAACATTTAGTGTGTGTATGTGTGTGTGTGTGTGTGTGACCATTTAGTGTGTGTGTGTGTGTGACCATTTAGTGTGTGTGTGTGTGTGTGCGTGTGTGTGTGTGTGTGACCATTTAGTTTGGGTGTGTGTGTGTGACCATTTAGTGTGGATTTGTGTGGGTGAACATTTAGTGTGTGTATGTGTGTGTGTGTGTGTGTGACCATTTTGTGTGTGTGTGTGTGACCATTTAGTGTGTGTGTCTGTCTGTGTGAACATTTAGTGTGTGTGTGTGACCATTTAGCATGGGTGGGTGTGTGTGTGCGTGTGTGTGTCTGTGTGTGTGTGTGTGTGTGTGTGTGTGTGTGTGACTATTTAGTGTGTGGGTGTGTGTGTGTGTTACAGTTTAATTTGGGTGTGTGTGTGTGACCATTTAGTGTGTGTGTGTGTGTGACCATTTAGTGTGTGTGTGACCATTTAGTGTGGGTGTGTGTGTGTGACCATTTAGTGTGGGCGTGTGTGTGACCATTTAGTAGGGTGTGTGTGACCATTTAGTGTGTGTGTGTGTGTGTGTGTGTGAGACCATTTAGTGTGGGTGTGTGTGTGACCATTTAGTGTGGGTGTGTGACCATTTAGTGTGTGTGTGTGTGTGACCATTTAGTGTGTGTATATGTGTGTGTGCCCATTTAGTGTGTGTTTGTATGTGACCATTTAGTGTTGTTGTATGTGTGACCATTTAGTGTGTGTGTGTGTGTGTGTGACCATTTAGTGTGTGTGTGTGTGCGAGACCATTTAGTGTGTGTATGTGTGTGTGTGCCCATTTAGTGTGTGTTTGTATGTGACCATTTAGTGTTGTTGTATGTGTGACCATTTAGTGTGTGTGTGTGTGTGACCATTTAGTGTGGGTGTGTGTGTGTGACCATTTAGCGTTTATGTGTGTGTGACCATTTAGTATGTGTGTGTGTGTGTGACCATTTATTGTGGGTGTGTGTGACCATTTAGTGTGGGTGTGTATGTGTGACCTTTTAGTGTGAGTGTGTGTGTGACCATTTAGTGTGTGTGTGTGACCATTTAGTGTGGGTGTGTGTGTGACCATTTAGTGTGGGTGTGTGTGACCATTTAGTGTGTGTGTGTGTGTGTGTGAGACCATTTAGTGTGGGTGTGTGTGTCCATTTAGTGTGGGTGTGTGACCATTTAGTGTGTGTGTGTGTGACCATTTAGTGTGTGTGTGTGTGACCATTTAGTGTGGGTGTGTGACCATTTAGTGTGTGTGTGTGTGACCATTTAGTGTGGGTGTGTGACCATTTAGTGTATGTGTGTGTGACCATTTAGTGTGTGTGTTTGTGACCATTTAGTGTTTGTGTTGTTGACCATTTATTGTGTGTGTGTGTGTGTGACCATTTAGTGTGGGTCTGTGTATGACCATTTAGTGTGGGTGTGTGACCATTTAGTGTGTGTGTGTGTGTGACCATTTATTGTGTGTGTTTGTGAGACCATTTAGTGTGTGTGTCCACTTAGTGTGTGTGTGGGTGATCATTTAGTATGTGTGTGTGTATGACCATCTGGTGTGTGTGTGTGTGTGTGTGTGTGTGTGTGTGACCATTTAGTGTGTGTGTGTGACCATTTAGAGTATGTGTG
>JANJGN010000008.1:20377548-20380048 GCA_026770705.1 Isurus oxyrinchus
GGTGTGTGTGTGTGTGACCATTTAGTGTGGGTGTGTGTGTGTGTCCATTTAGTGTGTGTGTGTGAGTGTGACCATTTAGTGTTGGTTTGTGTGTGTGTGTGAACATTTAGTGTGTGTGTCTGTGTGTGACCATTTAGTGTGCGTGTGTGTGTGTGTGTGGCCATTTAGTGTGTGTGTGAGTGTGTGTGTGACCATTTAGGCTGGGTGTGTGTGTGTGTGGCTGACCATTTAGTGTGTGTGGGTGTGTGTGTGTGACCATTTAGTGTGCGTGTGTGTGTGTGTGTGTGTGTGACCATTTAGTGTGTGTGTGAGTGTGTGTGTGACCATTTAGGCTGGGTGTGTGTGTGTGTGGCTGACCATTTAGTGTGTGTGTGTGTGTGTGTGTGTGTGTGTGTGTGTGTGTGTGTGTGTGTGTGTGTGTGTGTGTGTGTGTGTGTGTGTGTGTGACCATTTAGTTTGGGTGTGTGGGTGTGACCATTTAGTGTGGGTTTGTGTGGGTGAACATTTAGTGTGTGTATGTGTGTGTGTGTGTGTGTGTGACCATTTAGTGTGTGTGTGTGTGACCATTTAGTGTGTGTGTGTGTGTGTGTGTGTGTGTGTGTGTGTGTGTGGGTGTGTGAATGACCATTTAGTTTGGGTGTGTGTGTGTGACCATTTAGTGTGGATTTGTGTCGGTGAACATTTAGAGTGTGTATGTGTGTGTGTGTGTGTGTGTGTGTGTGACCATTTCGTGTGTGTGTGTGTGTGACCATTTAGTGTGTGTGTCTGTCTGTGTGAACATTTAGTGTGGGTGTGTGACCATTTAGCATGGGTGGGTGTGTGTGTGCGTGTGTGTGTCTGTCCGTGTGTGTGTGTGTGTGTGACTATTTAGTGTGTGGGTATGTGTGTGTGTGACAGTTTAGTTAGGGTGTGTGTGTGTGACCATTTAGTGTGTGTGTGTGTGACCATTGAGTGTGTGTGTGACCATTTAGTGTGTGTGTGTGTGTGTGACCATTCAGTGTGGGCGTGTGTGTGTGACCATTTAGTGTGTGTATGTGTGTGTGTGCCCATTTAGTGTGTGTTTGTATGTGACCATTTAGTGTTGTTGTATGTGTGACCATTTAGTGTGTGTGTGTGTGTGACCATTTAGTGTGGGTGTGTGTGTGTGACCATTTAGCGTTTATGTGTGTGTGACCATTTAGTATGTGTGTGTGTGTGTGACCATTTATTGTGGGTGTGTGTGACCATTTAGTGTGGGTGTGTATGTGTGACCTTTTAGTGTGAGTGTGTGTGTGACCATTTAGTGTGTGTGTGTGACCATTTAGTGTGGGTGTGTGTGTGACCATTTAGTGTGGGTGTGTGTGACCATTTAGTGTGTGTGTGTGTGTGTGTGTGAGACCATTTAGTGTGGGTGTGTGTGTCCATTTAGTGTGGGTGTTTGACCATTTAGTGTATGTGTGTGTGACCATTTAGTGTGTGTGTGTGTGACCATTTAGTGTGGGTGTGTGACCATTTAGTGTGTGTGTGTGTGACCATTTAGTGTGGGTGTGTGACCATTTAGTGTATGTGTGTGTGACCATTTAGTGTGTGTGTTTGTGACCATTTAGTGTTTGTGTTGTTGACCATTTATTGTGTGTGTGTGTGTGTGACCATTTAGTGTGGGTCTGTGTATGACCATTTAGTGTGGGTGTGTGACCATTTAGTGTGTGTGTGTGTGACCATTTAGTGTGTGTGTTTGTGAGACCATTTAGTGTGTGTGTCCACTTAGTGTGTGTGTGGGTGATCATTTAGTATGTGTGTGTGTATGACCATCTGGTGTGTGTGTGTGTGTGTGTGTGTGACCATTTAGTGTGTGTGTGTGACCATTTAGAGTATGTGTGTGTGTGTGATCATTTAGTGTGTGTATGTGTGTGTGCGTGTGTGACCATTTAGTGTGGGTGTGTGTGTGTGTGTGACCATTTAGTTTAGATGTGTGTGTGTAACCATTAAGTGTGTGTGTGTGTGTGTGTGACCATTAAGTGTGTGTGTGTGTGTGACCATTTAGTGTGTGTGTGTGTGTGTGTGACCATTTATTGTGTGTGTGTGTGACCATTTAGTGTGTATGTGTGTGTGTGTCTGCGTGTGTGTGACCATTTAGTGTGGGTGTGTGTGTGACCATTTAGTGTGGGTGTGTGTGTGTGTCCATTTAGTGTGTGTGTGTGAGTGTGACCATTTAGTGTTGGTTTGTGTGTGTGTGTGAACATTTAGTGTGTGTGTCTGTGTGTGACCATTTAGTGTGCGTGTGTGTGTGTGTGTGTGACCATTTAGTGTGTGTGTGAGTGTGTGTGTGACCATTTAGTGTGTGTGGGTGTGTGTGTGAGGCTGACCATTTAGTGTGTGTGGGTGTGTGTGTGTGACCGTTCAATGTGGGTGTGTGTGGGTGTCCATTTAGTGTGTGTGTGTGTGTGTGTGTGTGTGTGTGTGTGTGTGTGTGTGTGTGTGTGTGTGTGTGTGTGTGTGTGTGTGTGTGTGACCATTTAGT
>JANJGN010000008.1:20392548-20402548 GCA_026770705.1 Isurus oxyrinchus
GTGTGGGTGTGTGTGTGACCATTTAGTGTGTGTGTGTGTGTGACCATTTAGTGTGGGTGTGTGTGTGTGACCATTTAGCGTTTATGTGTGTGTGACCATTTAGTATGTGTGTGTGTGTGACCATTTATTGTGGGTGTGTGTGACCATTTAGTGTGGGTGTGTATGTGTGACCTTTTAGTGTGAGTGTGTGTGTGACCATTTTGTGTGTGTGTGTGACCATTTAGTGTGGGTGTGTGTGTGACCATTTAGTGTGGGTGTGTGTGACCATTTAGTGTGTGTGTGTGTGTGTGAGACCATTAAGTGTGGGTGTGTGTGTCCATTTAGTGTGGGTGTGTGACCATTTAGTGTGTGTGTGTGTGACCATTTAGTGTGTGTGTGTGTGACCATTTAGTGTGGGTGTGTGACCATTTAGTGTGTGTGTGTGTGACCATTTAGTGTGGGTGTGTGACCATTTAGTGTGTGTGTGTGTGTGACCATTTAGTGTGTGTGTTTGTGACCATTTAGTGTTTGTGTTGTTGACCATTTATTGTGTGTGTGTGTGTGTGACCATTTAGTGTGGGTCTGTGTATGACCATTTAGTGTGGGTGTGTGACCATTTAGTGTGTGTGTGTGTGACCATTTAGTGTGTGTGTTTGTGAGACCATTTAGTGTGTGTCTCCACTTAGTGTGTGTGTGGGTGATCATTTAGTATGTGTGTGTGTATGACCATCTGGTGTGTGTGTGTGTGTGTGTGTGTGTGTGACCATTTAGTGTGTGTGTGTGACCATTTAGTGTATGTGTGTGTGTGTGATCATTTAGTGTGTGTATGTGTGTGTGCGTGTGTGACCATTTAGTGTGGGTGTGTGTGTGTGTGTGACCATTTAGTTTGGATGTGTGTGTGTGACCATTAAGTGTGTGTGTGTGTGTGTGTGACCATTAAGTGTGTGTGTGTGTGTGTGACCATTTAGTGTGTGTGTGTGTGTGTGACCATTTATTGTGTGTGTGTGTGACCATTTAGTGTGTATGTGTGTGTGTGTGTGTGCGTATGTGTGACCATTTAGTGTGGGTGTGTGTGTGTGTCCATTTACTGTGTGTGTGTGAGTGTGACCATTTAGTGTTGGTTTGTGTGTGTGTGTGAACATTTAGTGTGTGTGACTGTGTGTGACCATTTAGTGTGCGTGTGTGTGTGTGTGTGTGTGACCATTTAGTGTGTGTGTGAGTGTGTGTGTGACCATTTAGGGTGGGTGTGTGTGTGTGTGGCTGACCATTTAGTGTGTGTGGGTGTGTGTGTGTGACCATTCAATGTGGGTGTGTGTGGGTGTCCATTTAGTGTGTGTGTGTGTGTGTGTGTGTGTGTGTGTGTGACCATTTAGTTTGGGTGTGTGTGTGTGTGACCATTTAGTGTGGGTTTGTGTGGGTGAACATTTAGTGTGTGTATGTGTGTGTGTGTGTGTGTGTGACCATTTAGTGTGTGTGTGTGTGTGACCATTTAGTGTGTGTGTCTGTGTGTGTGTGTGTGTGTGTGCGTGTGTGTGTGTGTGTGACCATTTACTTTGGGTGTGTGTGTGTGACCATTTAGTGTGGATTTGTGTGGGTGAACATTTAGTGTGTGTGTGTGTGTGTGTGTGTGTGTGACCATTTTGTGTGTGTGTGTGTGACCATTTAGTGTGTGTGTCTGTCTGTGTGAACATTTAGTGTGTATGTGTGACCATTTAGCATGGGTGGGTGTGTGTGTGCATGTGTGTGTCTGTGTGTGTGTGTGTGTGTGTGTGTGTGTGTGTGACTATTTAGTGTGTGGGTGTGTGTGTGTGTTACAGTTTAGTTTGGGTGTGTGTGTGTGACCATTTAGTGTGTGTGTGTGTGACCATTTAGTGTGTGTGTGACCATTTAGTGTGGGTGTGTGTGTGTGACCATTTAGTGTGGGCGTGTGTGTGACCATTTAGTAGGGTGTGTGTGACCATTTAGTGTGTGTGTGTGTGTGTGTGAGACCATTTAGTGTGGGTGTGTGTGTGACCATTTAGTGTGGGTGTGTGTGTGACCATTTAGTGTGGGTGTGTGACCATTTAGTGTGTGTGTGTGTGTGACCATTTAGTGTGGGTGTGTGTGTGTGACCATTTAGCGTTTATGTGTGTGTGACCATTTAGTATGTGTGTGTGTGTGTGACCATTTAATGTGGGTGTGTGTGTGTGACCATTTAGTTTAGGGGAGTGTGTGTGTGTGTGTGTGTGACTGTTTAGTTTGTGTGCGTGTGACCATTTAGTTTGGGTGTGTGTGTGTGAACATTTAGTGTTGGTGTGTGTGACCATTTAGTGTGTGTGTGTGTGTGTGGCCATTTTGTGTGGGTGTGTGTGTGACCATTTAGTGTGGGTGTGTGTGTGACCATTTAGTGTGGGTGTGTGTGTGTGACCATTTAGTGTATGTGTGACAATTTAGTGTGGGTGTGTATGTGTGACCATTTAGTGTGGGTGTGTGTGTGTGACCATTTAGTGTGTGTGTGTGTGTGTGTGTGTGTGTGTGTGTGTGTGTGTGTGTGTGTGACCATTTAGTGTGGGTGTGTGTGTGTGTGACCATTTACTGTGTGTGTGTGTGACCATTTAGCGTTTGTGTGTGACCATTTAGTGTGGGTTTGTGTGTGTGACCATTTAGTGTGTGTGTGTGTGTGTGACCATTTAGCGTTTGTGTGTGTGTGTGTGAGACCATTTAGTGTGGGTGTGTGTGTCCATTTAGTGTGGGTGTATGACCATTTATTGTTTGTGTTGTTGACCATTTATTGTGTGTGTGTGTGTGTGTGTGACCATTTAGTGTGGGTGTGTGTGTGTGTGACCATTTAGTGTGGGTGTGTGTGTGTGTCCATTTAGTGTGTGTGTGTGAGTGTGTCCATTTAGTGTTGGTTCGTGTGTGTGTGACCATTTAGTGTGCGTGTGTGTGTGTGTGTGTGTGTGTGACCATTTAGTGTGTGTGGGTGTGTGTGTGTGACCATTCAGTGTGGGTGTGTGTGGGTGTCCATTTAGTGTGTGTGTGTGTGTGTGTGTGTTTGTGTGTTTGTGTGACCATTTAGTTTGGGAGTGTGTGTGACCATTTAGTGTGGGTTTGTGTGGGTGAACATTTAGCGTGTGTATGTGTGTGTGTGTGTGTGTGTGTGACCATTTAGTGTGTGTATGTGTGTGCCCATTTAGTGTGTGTGTGTGTGTGTGTGGGTGTGTGTGTGTGACCATTTAGTGTGGGTGTGTGTGTGACCATTTAGTGTGGTTGTGTGTGTGTGTCCATTTAGTGTGTGTGTGTGAGTGTGACCATTTAGTGTTGGTTTGTGTGTGTGTGTGAACATTTAGTGTGTGTGTCTGTGTGTGACCATTTAGTGTGCGTGTGTGTGTGTGTGTGTGACCATTTAGTGTGTGTGTGAGTGTGTGTGTGACCATTTAGGGTGGGTGTGTGTGTGTGTGGCTGACCATTTAGTGTGTGTGGGTGTGTGTGTGTGACCATTCAATGTGGGTGTGTGTGGGTGTCCATTTAGTGTGTGTGTGTGTGTGTGTGTGTGTGTGTGTGTGTGTGTGTGTGTGTGTGTGACCATTTAGTTTGGGTGTGTGTGTGTGTGACCATTTAGTGTGGGTTTGTGTGGGTGAACATTTAGTGTGTGTATGTGTGTGTGTGTGTGTGTGACCATTTAGTGTGTGTGTGTGTGTGACCATTTAGTGTGTGTGTGTGTGTGTGTGTGTGTGTGTGTGCGTGTGTGTGTGAGTGTGACCATTTAGTGTGGGTGTGTGTGTGTGTGACCATTTAGTGTGGGTGTGTGTGTGTGTCCATTTAGTGTGTGTGTGTGAGTGTGTCCATTTAGTGTTGGTTCGTGTGTGTGTGACCATTTAGTGTGCATGTGTGTGTGTGTGTGTGTGTGTGACCATTTAGTGTGTGTGGGTTGTGTGTGTGACCATTCAGTGTGGGTGTGTGTGGGTGTCCATTTAGTGTGTGTGTGTGTGTGTGTGGGTGTGTGTGTGTGACCATTCAGTGTGGGTGTGTGTGGGTGTCCATTTAGTGTGTGTGTGTGTGTGTGTTTGTGTGTTTGTGTGACCATTTAGTTTGGGAGTGTGTGTGACCATTTAGTGTGGGTTTGTGTGGGTGAACATTTAGCGTGTGTATGTGTGTGTGTGTGTGTGTGTGTGACCATTTAGTGTGTGTATGTGTGTGCCCATTTAGTGTGTGTGTGTGTGTGTGTGTGTGTGGGTGTGTGTGTGTGACCATTTAGTGTGGGTGTGTGTGTGACCATTTAGTGTGGGTGTGTGTGTGTGTCCATTTAGTGTGTGTGTGTGAGTGTGACCATTTAGTGTTGGTTTGTGTGTGTGTGTGAACATTTAGTGTGTGTGTCTGTGTGTGACCATTTAGTGTGCGTGTGTGTGTGTGTGTGTGACCATTTAGTGTGTGTGTGAGTGTGTGTGTGACCATTTAGGGTGGGTGTGTGTGTGTGTGGCTGACCATTTAGTGTGTGTGGGTGTGTGTGTGTGACCATTCAATGTGGGTGTGTGTGGGTGTCCATTTAGTGTGTGTGTGAGTGTGTGTGTGTGTGTGTGTGTGTGTGTGTGTGTGTGACCACTTAGTTTGGGTGTGTGTGTGTGTGACCATTTAGTGTGGGTTTGTGTGGGTGAACATTTAGTGTGTGTATGTGTGTGTGTGTGTGTGTGACCATTTAGTGTGTGTGTGTGTGTGACCATTTAGTGTGTGTGTGTGTGTGTGTGTGTGTGCGTGTGTGTGTGTGTGTGTGACCATTTAGTTTGGGTGTGTGTGTGTGACCATTTAGTGTGGATTTGTGTGGGTGAACATTTAGTGTGTGTATGTGTGTGTGTGTGTGTGTGACCATTTTGTGTGTGTGTGTGTGACCATTTAGTGTGTGTGTCTGTCTGCGTGAACATTTAGTGTGTGTGTGTGACCATTTAGCATGGGTGGGTGTGTGTGTGCGTGTGTGTGTCTGTGTGTGTCTGTGTGTGTGTGTGTGTGTGTGTGTGTGTGACTATTTAGTGTGTGGGTGTGTGTGTGTGTTACAGTTTAGTTTGGGTGTGTGTGTGTGACCATTTAGTGTGTGTGTGTGTGACCATTTAGTGTGTGTGTGACCATTTAGTGTGGGTGTGTGTGTGTGACCATTTAGTGTGGGCGTGTGTGTGACCATTTAGTAGGGTGTGTGTGACCATTTAGTGTGTGTGTGTGTGTGTGTGTGTGTGAGACCATTTAGTGTGGGTGTGTGTGTGACCATTTAGTATGGGTGTGTGTGTGACCATTTAGTGTGGGTGTGTGACCATTTAGTGTGTGTGTGTGTGTGTGACCATTTAGTGTGTGTATGTGTGTGTGTGCCCATTTAGTGTGTGTTTGTATGTGACCATTTAGTGTTGTTGTATGTGTGACCATTTAGTGTGTGTGTGTGTGTGACCATTTAGTGTGGGTGTGTGTGTATGACCATTTAGCGTTTATGTGTGTGTGACCATTTAGTATGTGTGTGTGTGTGTGTGACCATTTATTGTGGGTGTGTGTGACCATTTAGTGTGGGTGTGTATGTGTGACCTTTTAGTGTGAGTGTGTGTGTGACCATTTAGTGTGTGTGTGTGACCATTTAGTGTGGGTGTGTGTGTGACCATTTAGTGTGGGTGTGTGTGACCATTTAGTGTGTGTGTGTGTGTGTGAGACCATTTAGTGTGGGTGTGTGTGTCCATTTAGTGTGGGTGTGTGACCATTTAGTGTGTGTGTGTGTGTGACCATTTAGTGTGTGTGTGTGTGACCATTTAGTGTGGGTGTGTGACCATTTAGTGTGTGTGTGTGTGACCATTTAGTGTGGGTGTGTGACCATTTAGTGTGTGTGTGTGTGACCATTTAGTGTGTGTGTTTGTGACCATTTAGTGTTTGTGTTGTTGACCATTTATTGTGTGTGTGTGTGTGTGTGACCATTTAGTGTTGGTGTGTGTGTGTGTGACCATTTAGTGTGGGTGTGTGTGTGTGTCCATTTAGTGTGTGTGTGTGAGTGTGTCCATTTAGTGTTGGTTCGTGTGTGTGTGACCATTTAGTGTGCGTGTGTGTGTGTGTGTGTGTGTGTGACCATTTAGTGTGTGTGGGTGTGTGTGTGTGACCATTCAGTGTGGGTGTGTGTGGGTGTCCATTTAGTGTGTGTGTGTGTGTGTGTGTTTGTGTGTTTGTGTGACCATTTAGTTTGGGAGTGTGTGTGACCATTTAGTGTGGGTTTGTGTGGGTGAACATTTAGCGTGTGTATGTGTGTGTGTGTGTGTGTGTGACCATTTAGTGTGTGTATGTGTGTGCCCATTTAGTGTGTGTGTGTGTGTGTGTGGGTGTGTGTGTGTGACCATTTAGTGTGGGTGTGTGTGTGACCATTTAGTGTGGGTGTGTGTGTGTGTCCATTTAGTGTGTGTGTGTGAGTGTGACCATTTAGTGTTGGTTTGTGTGTGTGTGTGAACATTTAGTGTGTGTGTCTGTGTGTGACCATTTAGTGTGCGTGTGTGTGTGTGTGTGTGACCATTTAGTGTGTGTGTGAGTGTGTGTGTGACCATTTAGGGTGGGTGTGTGTGTGTGAGGCTGACCATTTAGTGTGTGTGGGTGTGTGTGTGTGACCATTCAATGTGGGTGTGTGTGGGTGTCCATTTAGTGTGTGTGTGTGTGTGTGTGTGTGTGTGTGTGTGTGTGTGTGTGTGTGTGTGTGTGTGTGTGTGTGACCATTTAGTTTGGGTGTGTGTGTGTGTGACCATTTAGTGTGGGTTTGTGTGGGTGAACATTTAGTGTGTGTATGTGTGTGTGTGTGTGTGTGACCATTTAGTGTGTGTGTGTGTGTGACCATTTAGTGTGTGTGTGTGTGTGTGTGTGTGTGTGTGCGTGTGTGTCTGTGTGTGACCATTTAGTGTGCGTGTGTGTGTGTGTGTGTGACCATTTAGTGTGTGTGTGAGTGTGTGTGTTACAGTTTAGTTTGGGTATGTGTGTGTGACCATTTAGTGTGTGTGTGTGTGACCATTTAGTGTGTGTGTGACCATTTAGTGTGGGTGTGTGTGTGTGACCATTTAGTGTGGGCGTGTGTGTGACCATTTAGTAGGGTGTGTGTGACAATTTAGTGTGTGTGTATGTGTGTGTGTGAGACCATTTAGTGTGGGTGTGTGTGTGACCATTTAGTGTGGGTGTGTGTGTGACCATTTAGTGTGGGTGTGTGACCATTTAGTGTGTGTGTGTGTGTGACCATTTAGTGTGTGTATGTGTGTGTGTGCCCATTTAGTGTGTGTTTGTATGTGACCATTTAGTGTTGTTGTATGTGTGACCATTTAGTGTGTGTGTGTGTGTGACCATTTAGTGTGGGTGTGTGTGTGTGACCATTTAGCGTTTATGTGTGTGTGACCATTTAGTATGTGTGTGTGTGTGTGTGACCATTTATTGTGGGTGTGTGTGACCATTTAGTGTGGGTGTGTATGTGTGACCTTTTAGTGTGAGTGTGTGTGTGACCATTTAGTGTGTGTGTGTGACCATTAAGTGTGGGTGTGTGTGTGACCATTTAGTGTGGGTGTGTGTGACCATTTAGTGTGTGTGTGTGTGTGTGTGAGACCATTTAGTGTGGGTGTGTGTGTCCATTTAGTGTGGGTGTGTGACCATTTAGTGTGTGTGTGTGTGACCATTTAGTGTGTGTGTGTGTGACCATTTAGTGTGGGTGTGTGTGTGACCATTTAGTGTGGGTGTGTGTGTGACCATTTTGTGTGGGTGTGTGACCATTTAGTGTGTGTGTGTGTGTGACCATTTAGTGTGGGTGTGTGTGTGTGACCATTTAGCGTTTATGTGTGTGTGACCATTTAGTATGTGTGTGTGTGTGTGACCATTTAATGTGCGTGTGTGTGTGTGACCATTTAGTTTAGGGGAGTGTGTGTGTGTGTGTGTGTGACTATTTAGTTTGTGTGCGTGTGACCATTTAGTTTGGCTGTGTGTGTGTGAACATTTAGTGTTGGTGTGTGTGACCATTTAGTGTGTGTGTGTGTGTGTGGCCATTTTGTGTGGGTGTGTGTGTGACCATTTAGTGTGGGTGTGTGTGTGACCATTTAGTGTGGGTGTGTGTGTGTGACCATTTAGTGTATGTGTGACAATTTAGTGTGGGTGTGTATGTGTGACCATTTAGTGTGGGTGTGTGTGTGTGACCATTTAGTGTGTGTGTGTGTGTGTGTGTGTGTGTGTGTGTGTGTGTGTGTGTGTGTGTGTGTGACCATTTAGTGTGGGTGTGTGTGTGTGTGACCATTTACTGTGTGTGTGTGTGACCATTTAGCGTTTGTGTGTGACCATTTAGTGTGGGTTTGTGTGTGTGACCATTTAGTGTGTGTGTGTGTGTGTGACCATTTAGCGTTTGTGTGTGTGTGTGTGAGACCATTTAGTGTGGGTGTGTGTGTCCATTTAGTGTGGGTGTGTGACCATTTAGTGTTTGTGTTGTTGACCATTTATTGTGTGTGTGTGTGTGTGTGACCATTTAGTGTGGGTGTGTGTGTGTGTGACCATTTAGTGTGGGTGTGTGTGTGTGTCCATTTAGTGTGTGTGTGTGAGTGTGTCCATTTAGTGTTGGTTCGTGTGTGTGTGACCATTTAGTGTGCGTGTGTGTGTGTGTGTGTGTGTGTGACCATTTAGTGTGTGTGGGTGTGTGTGTGTGACCATTCAGTGTGGGTGTGTGTGGGTGTCCATTTAGTGTGTGTGTGTGTGTGTGTGTGTGTTTGTGTGTTTGTGTGACCATTTAGTTTGGGAGTGTGTGTGACCATTTAGTGTGGGTTTGTGTGGGTGAACATTTAGCGTGTGTATGTGTGTGTGTGTGTGTGTGTGACCATTTAGTGTGTGTATGTGTGTGCCCATTTAGTGTGTGTGTGTGTGTGTGTGTGGGTGTGTGTGTGTGACCATTTAGTGTGGGTGTGTGTGTGACCATTTAGTGTGGGTGTGTGTGTGTGTCCATTTAGTGTGTGTGTGTGAGTGTGACCATTTAGTGTTGGTTTGTGTGTGTGTGTGAACATTTAGTGTGTGTGTCTGTGTGTGACCATTTAGTGTGCGTGTGTGTGTGTGTGTGTGACCATTTAGTGTGTGTGTGAGTGTGTGTGTGACCATTTAGGGTGGGTGTGTGTGTGTGTGGCTGACCATTTAGTGTGTGTGGGTGTGTGTGTGTGACCATTCAATGTGGGTGTGTGTGGGTGTCCATTTAGTGTGTGTGTGTGTGTGTGTGTGTGTGTGTGTGTGTGTGTGTGTGTGTGTGTGTGTGTGTGTGTGTGTGTGTGTGTGACCATTTAGTTTGGGTGTGTGTGTGTGTGACCATTTAGTGTGGGTTTGTGTGGGTGAACATTTAGTGTGTGTATGTGTGTGTGTGTGTGTGTGACCATTTAGTGTGTGTGTGTGTGTGACCATTTAGTGTGTGTGTGTGTGTGTGTGTGTGTGTGTGTGTGTGTGCGTGTGTGTGTGAGTGTGACCATTTAGTGTGGGTGTGTGTGTGTGTGACCATTTAGTGTGGGTGTGTGTGTGTGTCCATTTAGTGTGTGTGTGTGAGTGTGTCCATTTAGTGTTGGTTCATGTGTGTGTGACCATTTAGTGTGCGTGTGTGTGTGTGTGTGTGTGTGACCATTTAGTGTGTGTGGGTTGTGTGTGTGACCATTCAGTGTGGGTGTGTGTGGGTGTCCATTTAGTGTGTGTGTGTGTGTGTGTGGGTGTGTGTGTGTGACCATTCAGTGTGGGTGTGTGTGGGTGTCCATTTAGTGTGTGTGTGTGTGTGTGTTTGTGTGTTTGTGTGACCATTTAGTTTGGGAGTGTGTGTGACCATTTAGTGTGGGTTTGTGTGGGTGAACATTTAGCGTGTGTATGTGTGTGTGTGTGTGTGTGTGTGTGACCATTTAGTGTGTGTATGTGTGTGCCCATTTAGTGTGTGTGTGTGTGTGTGTGTGTGGGTGTGTGTGTGTGACCATTTAGTGTGGGTGTGTGTGTGACCATTTAGTGTGGGTGTGTGTGTGTGTCCATTTAGTGTGTGTGTGTGAGTGTGACCATTTAG
>JANJGN010000008.1:20410048-20422548 GCA_026770705.1 Isurus oxyrinchus
GTGCGTGTGTGTGTGTGTGTGACCATTTAGTGTGGGTGTGTGTGTGTGTGACCATTTAGTGTGGGTGTGTGTGTGTGTCCATTTAGTGTGTGTGTGTGAGTGTGTCCATTTAGTGTTGGTTCGTGTGTGTGTGACCATTTAGTGTGCGTGTGTGTGTCTGTGTGTGTGTGTGTGTGTGTGTGTGACCATTTAGTGTGTGTGGGTGTGTGTGTGTGACCATTCAGTGTGGGTGTGTGTGGGTGTCCATTTAGTGTGTGTGTGTGTGTGTGACCATTTAGTGTGTGTGTGAGTGTGTGTGTGACCATTTAGGGTGGGTGTGTGTGTGTGAGGCTGACCATTTAGTGTGTGTGGGTGTGTGTGTGTGACCATTCAATGTGGGTGTGTGTGGGTGTCCATTTAGTGTGTGTGTGTGTGTGTGTGTGTGTGTGTGTGTGTGTGTGTGTGTGTGTGTGTGTGTGTGACCATTTAGTTTGGGTGTGTGTGTGTGTGACCATTTAGTGTGGGTTTGTGTGGGTGAACATTTAGTGTGTGTATGTGTGTGTGTGTGTGTGTGACCATTTAGTGTGTGTGTGTGTGTGACCATTCAGTGTGTGTGTGTGTGTGTGTGTGTGTGTGCGTGTGTGTGTGTGTGTGACCATTTAGTGTGGGTGTGTGTGTGTGTGACCATTTAGTGTGGGTGTGTGTGTGTGTCCATTTAGTGTGTGTGTGTGAGTGTGTCCATTTAGTGTTGGTTCGTGTGTGTGTGACCATTTAGTGTGCGTGTGTGTGTGTGTGTGTGTGTGTGTGTGTGTGTGACCATTTAGTGTGTGTGGGTGTGTGTGTGTGACCATTCAGTGTGGGTGTGTGTGGGTGTCCATTTAGTGTGTGTGTGTGTGTGTGGGTGTGTGTGTGTGACCATTCAGTGTGGGTGTGTGTGGGTGTCCATTTAGTGTGTGTGTGTGTGTGTGTTTGTGTGTTTGTGTGACCATTTAGTTTGGGAGTGTGTGTGACCATTTAGTGTGGGTTTGTGTGGGTGAACATTTAGCGTGTGTATGTGTGTGTGTGTGTGTGTGTGTGTGTGTGACCATTTAGTGTGTGTATGTGTGTGCCCATTTAGTGTGTGTGTGTGTGTGTGTGTGTGTGTGTGGGTGTGTGTGTGTGACCATTTAGTGTGGGTGTGTGTGTGTGTCCATTTAGTGTGTGTGTGTGAGTGCGACCATTTAGTGTTGGTTTGTGTGTGTGTGTGAACATTTAGTGTGTGTGTCTGTGTGTGACCATTTAGTGTGCGTGTGTGTGTGTGTGTGTGACCATTTAGTGTGTGTGTGAGTGTGTGTGTGACCATTTAGGGTGGGTGTGTGTGTGTGTGGCTGACCATTTAGTGTGTGTAGGTGTGTGTGTGTGACCATTCAATGTGGGTGTGTGTGGGTGTCCATTTAGTGTGTGTGTGAGTGTGTGTGTGTGTGTGTGTGTGTGTGTGTGTGTGTGTGACCATTTAGTTTGGGTGTGTGTGTGTGTGACCATTTAGTGTTGGTTTGTGTGGGTGAACATTTAGTGTGTGTATGTGTGTGTGTGTGTGTGTGACCATTTAGTGTGTGTGTGTGTGTGACCATTTAGTGTGTGTGTGTGTGTGTGCGTGTGTGTGTGTGTGTGTGTGTGACCATTTTGTGTGTGTGTGTGTGACCATTTAGTGTGTGTGTCTGTCTGTGTGAACATTTAGTGTGTGTGTGTGACCATTTAGCATGGGTGGGTGTGTGTGTGCGTGTGTGTGTCTGTGTGTGTGTGTGTGTGTGTGTGTGTGTGTGTGACTATTTAGTGTGTGGGTGTGTGTGTGTGTTTCAGTTTAGTTTGGCTGTGTGTGTGTGACCATTTAGTGTGTGTGTGTGTGACCATTTAGTGTGTGTGTGACCATTTAGTGTGGGTGTGTGTGTGTGACCATTTAGTGTGGGCGTGTGTGTGACCATTTAGTAGGGTGTGTGTGACCATTTAGTGTGTGTGTGTGTGTGTGTGTGTGTGAGACCATTTAGTGTGGGTGTGTGTGTGACCATTTAGTGTGGGTGTGTGTGTGACTATTTAGTGTGGGTGTGTGACCATTTAGTGTGTGTGTGTGTGTGACCATTTAGTGTGTGTATGTGTGTGTGTGCCCATTTAGTGTGTGTTTGTATGTGACCATTTAGTGTTGTTGTATGTGTGACCATTTAGTGTGTGTGTGTGTGTGACCATTTAGTGTGGGTGTGTGTGTGTGACCATTTAGCGTTTATGTGTGTGTGACCATTTAGTATGTGTGTGTGTGTGTGACCATTTATTGTGGGTGTGTGTGACCATTTAGTGTGGGTGTGTATGTGTGACCTTTTAGTGTGAGTGTGTGTGTGACCATTTAGTGTGTGTGTGTGACCATTTAGTGTGGGTGTGTGTGTGACCATTTAGTGTGGGTGTGTGTGACCATTTAGTGTGTGTGTGTGTGTGTGTGAGACCATTTAGTGTGGGTGTGTGTGTCCATTTAGTGTGGGTGTGTGACCATTTAGTGTGTGTGTGTGTGTGACCATTTAGTGTGTGTGTGTGTGACCATTTAGTGTGGGTGTGTGACCATTTAGTGTGTGTGTGTGTGACCATTAAGTGTGGGTGTGTGACCATTTAGTGTGTGTGTGTGTGACCATTTAGTGTGTGTGTTTGTGACCATTTAGTGTTTGTGTTGTTGACCATTTATTGTGTGTGTGTGTGTGTGTGACCATTTAGTGTGGGTCTGTGTATGACCATTTAGTGTGGGTGTGTGACCATTTAGTGTGTGTGTGTGTGACCATTTATTGTGTGTGTTTGTGAGACCATTTAGTGTGTGTGTCCACTTAGTGTGTGTGTGGGTGATCATTTAGTATGTGTGTGTGTATGACCATCTGGTGTGTGTGTGTGTGTGTGTGTGAGTGACCATTTAGTGTGTGTGTGTGACCATTTAGTGTATGTGTGTGTGTGTGATCATTTAGTGTGTGTATGTGTGTGTGCGTGTGTGACCATTTAGTGTGGGTGTGTGTGTGTGTGTGACCATTTAGTTTGGATGTGTGTGTGTGACCATTAAGTGTGGGTGTGTGACCATTAAGTGTGTGTGTGTGTGTGTGACCATTTAGTGTGTGTGTGTGTGTGTGACCATTTATTGTGTGTGTGTGTGACCATTTAGTGTGTATGTGTGTGTGTGTGTGCGTGTGTGTGACCATTTAGTGTAGGTGTGTGTGTGACCATTTAGTGTGGGTGTGTGTGTGTCTCCATTTAGTGTGTGTGTGTGAGTGTGACCATTTAGTGTTGGTTTGTGTGTGTGTGTGAACATTTAGTGTGTGTGTCTGTGTGTGACCATTTAGTGTGCGTGTGTGTGTGTGTGTGTGACCATTTAGTGTGTGTGTGAGTGTGTGTGTGACCATTTAGCGTGGGTGTGTGTGTGTGTGGCTGACCATTTAGTGTGTGTGGGTGTGTGTGTGTGACCATTCAATGTGGGTGTGTGTGGGTGACCATTTAGTGTGTGTGTGTGTGTGTGTGTGTGTGTGTGTGTGTGTGTGTGTGTGTGTGTGTGTGTGTGTGTGTGTGTGTGTGTGTGTGTGTGTGTGTGTGTGTGACCATTTAGTTTGGGTGTGTGTGTGTGTGACCATTTAGTGTGGGTTTGTGTGGGTGAACATTTAGTGTGTGTATGTGTGTGTGTGTGTGTGTGTGACCATTTAGTGTGTGTGTGTGTGTGACCATTTAGTGTGTGTGTGTGTGTGTGTGCGTGTGTGTGTGACCATTTAGTTTGGGTGTGTGTGTGTGTGACCATTTAGTGTGGATTTGTGTGGGTGAACATTTAGTGTGTGTATGTGTGTGTGTGTGTGTGTGTGACCATTGTGTGTGTGTGTGTGTGTGTGTGACCATTTAGTGTGTGTGTCTGTCTGTGTGAACATTTAGTGTGTGTGTGTGACCATTTAGCATGGGTGGGTGTGTGTGTGCATGTGTGTGTCTGTGTGTGTGTGTGTGTGTGTGTGTGTGTGTGTGTGTGTGACTATTTAGTGTGTGGGTGTGTGTGTCTGTGTTACAGTTTAGTTTGGGTGTGTGTGTGTGACCATTTAGTGTGTGTGTGTGTGACCATTTAGTGTGTGTGTGACCATTTAGTGTGGGTGTGTGTGTGTGACCATTTAGTGTGGGCGTGTGTGTGACCATTTAGTAGGGTGTGTGTGACCATTTAGTGTGTGTGTGTGTGTGTGAGACCATTTACTGTGGGTGTGTGTGTGACCATTTAGTGTGGGTGTGTGTGTGACCATTTAGTGTGGGTGTGTGACCATTTAGTGTGTGTGTGTGTGTGACCATTTAGTGTGGGTGTGTGTGTGTGACCATTTAGCGTTTATGTGTGTGTGACCATTTAGTATGTGTGTGTGTGTGTGACCATTTATTGTGGGTGTGTGTGACCATTTAGTGTGGGTGTGTATGTGTGACCTTTTAGTGTGGTTGTGTGTGTGACCATTAAGTGTGTGTGTGTGACCATTTAGTGTGGGTGTGTGTGTGACCATTTAGTGTGGGTGTGTGTGACCATTTAGTGTGTGTGTGTGTGTGTGTGTGAGACCATTTAGTGTGGGTGTGTGTGTCCATTTAGTGTGGGTGTGTGACCATTTAGTGTGTGTGTGTGTGACCATTTAGTGTGTGTGTGTGTGACCATTTAGTGTGGGTGTGTGACCATTTAGTGTGTGTGTGTGTGACCATTTAGTGTGGGTGTGTGACCATTTAGTGTGTGTGTGTGTGACCATTTAGTGTGTGTGTTTGTGACCATTTAGTGTTTGTGTTGTTGACCATTTATTGTGTGTGTGTGTGTGTGACCATTTAGTGTGGGTCTGTGTATGACCATTTAGTGTGGGTGTGTGACCATTTAGTGTGTGTGTGTGTGACCATTTAGTGTGTGTGTTTGTGAGATCATTTAGTGTGTGTGTCCACTTAGTGTGTGTGTGGGTGATCATTTAGTATGTGTGTGTGTATGACCATCTGGTGTGTGTGTGTGTGTGTGTGTGTGTGTGTGTGACCATTTAGTGTGTGTGTGTGACCATTTAGTGTATGTGTGTGCGTGTGATCATTTAGTGTGTGTATGTGTGTGTGCGTGTGTGACCATTTAGTGTGGGTGTGTGTGTGTGTGTGACCATTTAGTTTGGATGTCTGTGTGTGCCCATTTAGTGTGTGTGTGTGTGTGTGTGTGTGTGGGTGTGTGTGTGTGACCATTTAGTGTGGGTGTGTGTGTGACCATTTAGTGTGGGTGTGTGTGTGTGTCCATTTAGTGTGTGTGTGTGAGTGCGACCATTTAGTGTTGGTTTGTGTGTGTGTGTGAACATTTAGTGTGTGTGTCTGTGTGTGACCATTTAGTGTGCATGTGTGTGTGTGTGTGTGACCATTTAGTGTGTGTGTGAGTGTGTGTGTGACCATTTAGGGTGGGTGTGTGTGTGTGTGGCTGACCATTTAGTGTGTGTAGGTGTGTGTGTGTGACCATTCAATGTGGGTGTGTGTGGGTGTCCATTTAGTGTGTGTGTGAGTGTGTGTGTGTGTGTGTGTGTGTGTGTGTGACCATTTAGTGTGTGTGTGTGTGTGACCATATAGTGTGTGTGTGTGTGTGTGTGTGTGTGTGTGTGCGTGTGTGTGTGTGTGTGTGTGTGACCATTTAGTTTGGGTGTGTGTGTGTGACCATTTAGTGTGGATTTGTGTGGGTGAACATTTAGTGTGTGTATGTGTGTGTGTGTGTGTGACCATTTTGTGTGTGTGTGTGTGACCATTTAGTGTGTGTGTCTGTCTGTGTGAACATTTAGTGTGTGTGTGTGACCATTAAGCATGGGTGGGTGTGTGTGTGCGTGTGTGTGTCTGTGTGTGTGTGTGTGTGTGTGTGTGTGTGTGTGTGACTATTTAGTGTGTGGGTGTGTGTGTGTGTTACAGTTTAGTTTGGGTGTGTGTGTGTGACCATTTAGTGTGTGTGTGTGTGTGACCATTTAGTGTGTGTGTGACCATTTAGTGTGGGTGTGTGTGTGTGACCATTTAGTGTGGGCGTGTGTGTGACCATTTAGTAGGGTATGTGTGACCATTTAGTGTGTGTGTGTGTGTGTGTGAGACCATTTAGTGT
Source organism: Isurus oxyrinchus (assembly GCA_026770705.1). Lineage (NCBI taxonomy): Eukaryota > Metazoa > Chordata > Chondrichthyes > Lamniformes > Lamnidae > Isurus > Isurus oxyrinchus. Next base: position 20,416,128 of record JANJGN010000008.1, read on the forward strand.
GGGTGTGTGTGTGACCATTTAGTGTGTGTGTGTGTGTGACCATTTAGTGTGGGTGTGTGACCATTTAGTGTGTGTGTGTGTGTGACCATTTAGTGTGTGTATGTGTGTGTGTGCCCATTTAGTGTGTGTTTGTATGTGACCATTTAGTGTTGTTGTATGTGTGACCATTTAGTGTGTGTGTGTGTGTGACCATTTAGTGTGGGTGTGTGTGTGTGACCATTTAGCGTTTATGTGTGTGTGACCATTTAGTATGTGTGTGTGTGTGTGTGTGACCATTTATTGTGGGTGTGTGTGACCATTTAGTGTGGGTGTGTATGTGTGACCTTTTAGTGTGAGTGTGTGTGTGACCATTTAGTGTGTGTGTGTGACCATTTAGTGTGGGTGTGTGTGTGACCATTTAGTGTGGGTGTGTGTGACCATTTAGTGTGTGTGTGTGTGTGTGTGAGACCATTTAGTGTGTGTGGGTGTGTGTGTGTGACCATTCAGTGTGGGTGTGTGTGGGTGTCCATTTAGTGTGTGTGTGTGTGTGTGGGTGTGTGTGTGTGACCATTCAGTGTGGGTGTGTGTGGGTGGCCATTTAGTGTGTGTGTGTGTGTGTGTTTGTGTGTTTGTCTGACCATTTAGTTTGGGAGTGTGTGTGACCATTTAGTGTGGGTTTGTGTGGGTGAACATTTAGCGTGTGTATGTGTGTGTGTGTGTGTGTGTGTGTGACCATTTAGTGTGTGTTTGTGTGTGCCCATTTAGTGTGTGTGTGTGTGTGTGTGTGTGTGTGGGTGTGTGTGTGTGACCATTTAGTGTGGGTGTGTGTGTGACCATTTAGTGTGGGTGTGTGTGTGTGTCCATTTAGTGTGTGTGTGTGAGTGCGACCATTTAGTGTTGGTTTGTGTGTGTGTGTGAACATTTAGTGTGTGTGTCTGTGTGTGACCATTTAGTGTGCGTGTGTGTGTGTGTGTGTGTGACCATTTAGTGTGTGTGTGAGTGTGTGTGTGACCATTTAGGGTGGGTGTGCGTGTGTGTGGCTGACCATTTAGTGTGTGTGGGTGTGTGTGTGTGACCATTCAATGTGGGTGTGTGTGGGTGTCCATTTAGTGTGTGTGTGAGTGTGTGTGTGTGTGTGTGTGTGTGTGTGTGTGTGTGTGTGTGTGTGTGTGTGTGTGTGTGTGTGTGTGACCATTTAGTTTGGGTGTGTGTGTGTGTGACCATTTAGTGTTGGTTTGTGTGGGTGAACATTTAGTGTGTGTATGTGTGTGTGTGTGTGTGTGACCATTTAGTGTGTGTGTGTGTGTGACCATTTAGTGTGTGTGTGTGTGTGTGTGTGTGTGTGTGCGTGTGTGTGTGTGTGTGTGTGTGACCATTTAGTTTGGGTGTGTGTGTGTGACCATTTAGTGTGGATTTGTGTGGGTGAACATTTAGTGTATGTATGTGTGTGTGTGTGTGTGTGTGACCATTTTGTGTGTGTGTGTGTGACCATTTAGTGTTTGTGTCTGTCTGTGTGAACATTTAGTGTGTGTGTGTGACCATTTAGCATGCGTGGGTGTGTGTGTGCGTGTGTGTGTCTGTGTGTGTGTGTGTGTGTGTGTGTGTGTGTGTGACTATTTAGTGTGTGGGTGTGTGTGTGTGTTACAGTTTAGTTTGGGTGTGTGTGTGTGACCATTTAGTGTGTGTGTGTGTGACCATTTAGTGTGTGTGTGACCATTTAGTGTGGGTGTGTGTGTGTGACCATTTAGTGTGGGCGTGTGTGTGACCATTTAGTAGGGTGTGTGTGACCATTTAGTGTGTGTGTGTGTGTGTGTGTGAGACCATTTAGTGTGGGTGTGTGTGTGACCATTTAGTGTGGGTGTGTGTGTGACCATTTAGTGTGGGTGTGTGACCATTTAGTGTGTGTGCGTGTGTGACCATTTAGTGTGTGTATGTGTGTGTGTGCCCATTTAGTGTGTGTTTGTATGTGACCATTTAGTGTTGTTGTATGTGTGACCATTTAGTGTGTGTGTGTGTGTGACCATTTAGTGTGGGTGTGTGTGTGTGACCATTTAGCGTTTATGTGTGTGTGACCATTTAGTATGTGTGTGTGTGTGTGTGACCATTTATTGTGGGTGTGTGTGACCATTTAGTGTGGGTGTGTATGTGTGACCTTTTAGTGTGAGTGTGTGTGTGACCATTTAGTGTGTGTGTGTGACCATTTAGTGTGGGTGTGTGTGTGACCATTTAGTGTGGGTGTGTGTGACCATTTAGTGTGTGTGTGTGTGTGTGTGAGACCATTTAGTGTGGGTGTGTGTGTCCATTTAGTGTGGGTGTGTGACCATTTAGTGTGTGTGTGTGTGTGACCATTTAGTGTGTGTGTGTGTGACCATTTAGTGTGGGTGTGTGACCATTTAGTGTGTGTGTGTGTGACCATTTAGTGTGGGTGTGTGACCATTTAGTGTGTGTGTGTGTGTGACCATTTAGTGTGTGTGTTTGTGACCATTTAGTGTTTGTGTTGTTGACCATTTATTGTGTGTGTGTGTGTGTGTGACCATTTAGTGTGGGTCTGTGTATGACCATTTAGTGTGGGTGTGTGACCATTTAGTGTGTGTGTGTGTGACCATTTATTGTGTGTGTTTGTGAGACCATTTAGTGTGTGTGTCCACTTAGTGTGTGTGTGGGTGATCATTAAGTATGTGTGTGTGTATGACCATGTGGTGTGTGTGTGTGTGTGTGTGAGTGACCATTTAGTGTGTGTGTGTGACCATTTAGTGTATGTGTGTGTGTGTGATCATTTAGTGTGTGTATGTGTGTGTGCGTGTGTGACCATTTAGTGTGGGTGTGTGTGTGTGTGTGACCATTTAGTTTGGATGTGTGTGTGTGACCATTAAGTGTGGGTGTGTGACCATTAAGTGTGTGTGTGTGTGTGTGACCATTTAGTGTGTGTGTGTGTGTGTGACCATTATTGTGTGTGTGTGTGACCATTTAGTGTGTATGTGTGTGTGTGTGTGCGTGTGTGTGACCATTTAGTGTGGGTGTGTGTGTGACCATTTAGTGTGGGTGTGTGTGTGTCTCCATTTAGTGTGTGTGTGTGAGTGTGACCATTTAGTGTTGGTTTGTGTGTGTGTGTGAACATTTAGTGTGTGTGTCTGTGTGTGACCATTTAGTGTGCGTGTGTGTGTGTGTGTGTGACCATTTAGTGTGTGTGTGAGTGTGTGTGTGACCATTTAGCGTGGGTGTGTGTGTGTGTGGCTGACCATTTAGTGTGTGTGGGTGTGTGTGTGTGACCATTCAATGTGGGTGTGTGTGGGTGTCCATTTAGTGTGTGTGTGTGTGTGTGTGTGTGTGTGTGTGTGTGTGTGTGTGTGTGTGTGTGTGTGTGTGTGTGTGTGTGTGTGTGTGTGTGTGTGTGTGACCATTTAGTTTGGGTGTGTGTGTGTGTGACCATTTAGTGTGGGTTTGTGTGGGTGAACATTTAGTGTGTGTATGTGTGTGTGTGTGTGTGTGTGACCATTTAGTGTGTGTGTGTGTGTGACCATTTAGTGTGTGTGTGTGTGTGTGTGCGTGTGTGTGTGACCATTTAGTTTGGGTGTGTGTGTGTGTGACCATTTAGTGTGGATTTGTGTGGGTGAACATTTAGTGTGTGTATGTGTGTGGTGTGTGTGTGTGTGTGTGACCATTGTGTGTGTGTGTGTGTGTGTGTGACCATTTAGTGTGTGTGTCTGTCTGTGTGAACATTTAGTGTGTGTGTGTGACCATTTAGCATGGGTGGGTGTGTGTGTGCATGTGTGTGTCTGTGTGTGTGTGTGTGTGTGTGTGTGTGTGTGTGTGTGTGACTATTTAGTGTGTGGGTGTGTGTGTGTGTGTTACAGTTTAGTTTGGGTGTGTGTGTGTGACCATTTAGTGTGTGTGTGTGTGACCATTTAGTGTGTGTGTGACCATTTAGTGTGGGTGTGTGTGTGTGACCATTTAGTGTGGGTGTGTGTGTGACCATTTAGGTAGGGTGTGTGTGACCATTTAGTGTGTGGTGTGTGTGTGTGTGTGAGACCATTTACTGTGGGTGTGTGTGTGTGACCATTTAGTGTGGGTGTGTGTGTGACCATTTAGTGTGGGTGTGTGACCATTTAGTGTGTGTGTGTGTGTGACCATTTAGTGTGGGTGTGTGTGTGTGACCATTTAGCATTTATGTGTGTGTGACCATTTAGTATGTGTGTGTGTGTGTGACCATTTATTGTGGGTGTGTGTGACCATTTAGTGTGGGTGTGTATGTGTGACCTTTTAGTGTGGTTGTGTGTGTGACCATTAAGTGTGTGTGTGTGACCATTTAGTGTGGGTGTGTGTGTGGCCATTTAGTGTGGGTGTGTGTGACCATTTAGTGTGTGTGTGTGTGTGTGTGTGAGACCATTTAGTGTGGGTGTGTGTGTCCATTTAGTGTGGGTGTGTGACCATTTAGTGTGTGTGTGTGTGACCATTTAGTGTGTGTGTGTGTGACCATTTAGTGTGGGTGTGTGACCATTTAGTGTGTGTGTGTGTGACCATTTAGTGTGGGTGTGTGACCATTTAGTGTGTGTGTGTGTGACCATTTAGTGTGTGTGTTTGTGACCATTAGTGTTTGTGTTGTTGACCATTTATTGTGTGTGTGTGTGTGTGACCATTTAGTGTGGGTCTGTGTATGACCATTTAGTGTGGTGGTGTGACCATTTAGTGTGTGTGTGTGTGACCATTTAGTGTGTGTTTTTGTGAGATCATTTAGTGTGTGTGTCCACTTAGTGTGTGTGTGGGTGATCATTTAGTATGTGTGTGTGTATGACCATCTGGTGTGTGTGTGTGTGTGTGTGTGTGTGTGACCATTTAGTGTGTGTGTGTGACCATTTAGTGTATGTGTGTGTGTGTGTGATCATTTAGTGTGTGTATGTGTGTGTGCGTGTGTGACCATTTAGTGTGGGTGTGTGTGTGTGTGTGACCATTTAGTTTGGATGTCTGTGTGTGCCCATTTAGTGTGTGTGTGTGTGTGTGTGTGTGTGGGTGTGTGTGTGTGACCATTTAGTGTGGGTGTGTGTGTGACCATTTAGTGTGGGTGTGTGTGTGTGTCCATTTAGTGTGTGTGTGTGAGTGCGACCATTTAGTGTTGGTTTGTGTGTGTGTGTGAACATTTAGTGTGTGTGTCTGTGTGTGACCATTTAGTGTGCGTGTGTGTGTGTGTGTGTGACCATTTAGTGTGTGTGTGAGTGTGTGTGTGACCATTTAGGGTGGGTGTGTGTGTGTGTGGCTGACCATTTAGTGTGTGTAGGTGTGTGTGTGTGTGACCATTCAATGTGGGTGTGTGTGGGTGGTCCATTTAGTGTGTGTGTGAGTGTGTGTGTGTGTGTGTGTGTGTGTGTGTGTGACCATTTAGTTTGGGGTGTGTGTGTGTGTGACCATTTAGTGTTGGTTTGTGTGGGTGAACATTTAGTGTGTGTATGTGTGTGTGTGTGTGTGGTGACCATTTAGTGTGTGTGTGTGTGTGACCATATAGTGTGTGTGGTGTGTGTGTGTGTGTGTGTGTGTGTGTGCGTGTGTGTGTGTGTGTGTGTGTGACCATTTAGTTTGGGTGTGTGTGTGTGACCATTTAGTGTGGATTTGTGTGGGTGAACATTTAATGTGTGTATGTGTGTGTGTGTGTGTGTGTGACCATTTTGTGTGTGTGTGTGTGACCATTTAGTGTGTGTGTCTGTCTGTGTGAACATTTAGTGTATGTGTGTGACCATTTAGCATGGGTGGGTGTGTGTGTGCGTGTGTGTGTCTGTGTGTGTGTGTGTGTGTGTGTGTGTGTGTGTGTGTGTGACTATTTAGTGTGTGGGTGTGTGTGTGTGTTACAGTTTAGTTTGGGTGTGTGTGTGTGACCATTTAGTGTGTGTGTGTGTGACCATTTAGTGTGTGTGTGACCATTTAGTGTGGGTGTGTGTGTGTGACCATTTAGTGTGGGCGTGTGTGTGACCATTTAGTAGGGGTGAGTGTGACCATTTAGTGTGTGTGTGTGTGTGTGTGTGTGAGACCATTTAGTGTGGGTGTGTGTGTGACCATTTAGTGTGGGGTGTGTGTGTGACCATTTAGTGTGGGTGTGTGACCATTTAGTGTGTGTGTGTGTGTGACCATTTAGTGTGTGTATGTGTGTGTGTGCCCATTTAGTGTGTGTTTGTATGTGACCATTTAGTGTTGTTGTATGTGTGACCATTTAGTGTGTGTGTGTGTGTGACCATTTAGTGTGGGGTGTGTGTGTGTGACCATTTAGCGTTTATGTGTGTGTGACCATTTAGTATGTGTGTGTGTGTGTGTGACCATTTATTGTGGGTGTGAGTGACCATTTAGTGTGGGTGTGTGTATGTGTGACCTTTTAGTGTGAGTGTGTGTGTGACCATTTAGTGTGTGTGTGTGACCATTTAGTGTGGGTGTGTGTGTGACCATTTAGTGTTGGGTGTGT
>JANJGN010000008.1:20440048-20442548 GCA_026770705.1 Isurus oxyrinchus
TGTGGGTGTGTGTGTGTGTCCATTTAGTGTGTGTGTGTGAGTGCGACCATTTAGTGTTGGTTTGTGTGTGTGTGTGAACATTTAGTGTGTGTGTCTGTGTGTGACCATTTAGTGTGCGTGTGTGTGTGTGTGTGTGACCATTTAGTGTGTGTGTGAGTGTGTGTGTGACCATTTAGGGTGGGTGTGTGTGTGTGTGGCTGACCATTTAGTGTGTGTAGGTGTGTGTGTGTGACCATTCAATGTGGGTGTGTGTGGGTGTCCATTTAGTGTGTGTGTGAGTGTGTGTGTGTGTGTGTGTGTGTGTGTGTGTGTGTGTGACCATTTAGTTTGGGTGTGTGTGTGTGTGACCATTTAGTGTTGGTTTGTGTGGGTGAACATTTAGTGTGTGTATGTGTGTGTGTGTGTGTGTGACCATTTAGTGTGTGTGTGTGTGTGACCATTTAGTGTGTGTGTGTGTGTGTGTGTGTGTGCGTGTGTGTGTGTGTGTGTGACCATTTATTTTGGGTGTGTGTGTGTGACCATTTAGTGTGGATTTGTGTGGGTGAACATTTAGTGTGTGTATGTGTGTGTGTGTGTGTGTGACCATTTTGTGTGTGTGTGTGTGACCATTTAGTGTGTGTGTCTGTCTGTGTGAACATTTAGTATGTGTGTGTGTGCGTGTGTGTGTCTGTGTGTGTGTGTGTGTGTGTGTGTGTGTGACTATTTAGTGTGTGGGTGTGTGTGTGTGTTACAGTTTAGTTTGGGTGTGTGTGTGTGACCATTTAGTGTGTGTGTGTGTGACCATTTAGTGTGTGTGTGACCATTTAGTGTGGGTGTGTGTGTGTGACCATTTAGTGTGGGCGTGTGTGTGACCATTTAGTAGGGTGTGTGTGACCATTTAGTGTTTGTGTGTGTGTGTGTGAGACTATTTAGTGTGGGTGTGTGTGTGACCATTTAGTGTGGGTGTGTGTGTGACCATTTAGTGTGGGTGTGTGACCATTTAGTGTGTGTGTGTGTGTGACCATTTAGTGTGTGTATGTGTGTGTGTGCCCATTTAGTGTGTGTTTGTATGTGACCATCTAGTGTTGTTGTATGTGTGACCATTTAGTGTGTGTGTGTGTGTGACCATTTAGTGCGGGTGTGTGTGTGTGACCATTTAGCGTTTATGTGTGTGTGACCATTTAGTGTGTGTGTGTGTGTGTGTGACCATTTATTGTGGGTGTGTGTGACCATTTAGTTTGGGTGTGTATGTGTGACCTTTTAGTGTGAGTGTGTGTGTGACCATTTAGTGTGTGTGTGTGACCATTTAGTGTGGGTGTGTGTGTGACCATTTAGTGTGGGTGTGTGTGACCATTTAGTGTGTGGGTGTGTGTGTGTGAGACCATTTAGTGTGGGTGTGTGTGTCCATTTAGTGTGGGTGTGTGACCATTTAGTGTGTGTGTGTGTGTGACCATTTAGTGTGTGTGTGTGTGACCATTTAGTGTGGGTGTGTGACCATTTAGTGTGTGTGTGTGTGACCATTTAGTGTGGGTGTGTGACCATTTAGTGTGTGTGTGTGTGACCATTTAGTGTGTGTGTTTGTGACCATTTAGTGTTTGTGTTGTTGACCATTTATTGTGTGTGTGTGTGTGACCATTTAGTGTGGGTCTGTGTATGACCATTTAGTGTGGGTGTGTGACCATTTAGTGTGTGTGTGTGTGACCATTTATTGTGTGTGTTTGTGAGACCATTTAGTGTGTGTGTCCACTTAGTGCGTGTGTGGGTGATCATTTAGTATGTGTGTGTGTATGACCATCTGGTGTGTGTGTGTGTGTGTGTGAGTGACCATTTAGTGTGTGTGTGTGACCATTTAGTGTATGTGTGTGTGTGTGATCATTTAGTGTGTGTATGTGTGTGTGCGTGTGTGACCATTTAGTGTGGGTGTGTGTGTGTGTGTGACCATTTAGTTTGGATGTGTGTGTGTGACCATTAAGTGTGTGTGTGTGTGTGTGACCATTTAGTGTGTGTGTGTGTGTGTGACCATTTATTGTGTGTGTGTGTGACCATTTAGTGTGTATGTGTGTGTGTGTGTGCGTGTGTGTGACCATTTAGTGTGGGTGTGTGTGTGACCATTTAGTGTGGGTGTGTGTGTGTCTCCATTTAGTGTGTGTGTGTGAGTGTGACCATTTAGTGTTGGTTTGTGTGTGTGTGTGAACATTTAGTGTGTGTGTCTGTATGTGACCATTTAGTGTGCGTGTGTGTGTGTGTGTGTGACCATTTAGTGTGTGTGTGAGTGTGTGTGTGACCATTTAGCGTGGGTGTGTGTGTGTGTGGCTGACCATTTAGTGTGTGTAGGTGTGTGTGTGTGACCATTCAATGTGGGTGTGTGTGGGTGTCCATTTAGTGTGTGTGTGTTGTGTGTGTGTGTGTGTGTGTGTGTGTGTGTGTGTGACCATTTAGTTTGGGTGTGTGTGTGTGTGACCATTTAGTGTGGGTTTGTGTGGGTGAACATTTAGTGTGTGTATGTGTGTGTGTGTGTGTG
>JANJGN010000008.1:20452548-20455048 GCA_026770705.1 Isurus oxyrinchus
TGTGACCATTTAGCGTTTATGTGTGTGTGACCATTTAGTATGTGTGTGTGTGTGTGTGACCATTTATTGTGGGTGTGTGTGACCATTTAGTGTGGGTGTGTATGTGTGACCTTTTAGTGTGAGTGTGTGTGTGACCATTTAGTGTGTGTGTGTGACCATTTAGTGTGGGTGTGTGTGTGACCATTTAGTGTGGGTGTGTGTGACCATTTAGTGTGTGTGTGTGTGTGTGTGTGAGACCATTTAGTGTGGGTGTGTGTGTCCATTTAGTGTGGGTGTGTGATCATTTAGTGTGTGTGTGTGTGTGACCATTTAGTGTGTGTGTGTGTGACCATTTAGTGTGGGTGTGTGACCACTAGTGTGTGTGTGTGTGACCATTTAGTGTGGGTGTGTGACCATTTAGTGTGTGTGTGTGTGACCATTTAGTGTGTGTGTTTGTGACCATTTAGTGATTATGTTGTTGACCATTTATTTTGTGTGTGTGTGTGTGTGTGTGACCATTTAGTGTGGGTCTGTGTATGACCATTTAGTGCGGGTGTGTGACCATTTAGTGTGTGTGTGTGTGACCATTTAGTGTGTGTGTTTGTGAGACCATTTAGTGTGTGTGTCCACTTAGTGTGTGTGTGGGTGATCATTTAGTATGTGTGTGTGTATGACCATCTGGTGTGTGTGTGTGTGTGTGTGTGTGTGACCATTTAGTGTGTGTGTGTGACCATTTAGTGTATGTGTGTGTGTGTGATCATTTAGTGTGTGTATGTGTGTGTGCGTGTGTGACCATTTAGTGTGGGTGTGTGTGTGTGTGTGACCATTTAGTTTGGATGTGTGTGTGTGACCATTAAGTGTGTGTGTGTGTGTGTGTGTGTGTGACCATTTAGTGTGTGTGTGTGTGTGTGACCATTTATTGTGTGTGTGTGTGACCATTTAGTGTGTATGTGTGTGTGTGTGTGCGTGTGTGTGACCATTTAGTGTGGGTGTGTGTGTGACCATTTAGTGTGGGTGTGTGTGTGTGTCCATTTAGTGTGTGTGTGTGAGTGTGACCATTTAGTGTTGGTTTGTGTGTGTGTGTGAACATTTAGTGTGTGTGTCTGTGTGTGACCATTTAGTGTGCGTGTGTGTGTATGTGTGTGACCATTTAGTGTGTGTGTGAGTGTGTGTGTGACCATTTAGGGTGGGTGTGTGTGTGTGTGGCTGACCATTTAGTGTGTGTGGGTGTGTGTGTGTGTGACCATTCAATGTGGGTGTGTGTGGGTGTCCATTTAGTGTGTGTGTGTGTGTGTGTGTGTGTGTGTGTGTGTGTGTGTGTGTGTGTGTGTGTGTGTGTGTGTGTGTGTGTGTGTGTGTGTGTGTGTGTGTGTGTGACCATTTAGTTTGGGTGTGTGTGTGTGTGACCATTTAGTGTGGGTTTGTGTGGGTGAACATTTAGTGTGTGTATGTGTGTGTGTGTGTGTGTGACCATTTAGTGTGTGTGTGTGTGTGACCATTTAGTGTGTGTGTGTGTGTGTGTGTGTGTGCGTGTGTGTGTGTGTGTGACCATTTAGTTTGGGTGTGTGTGTGTGACCATTTAGTGTGGATTTGTGTGGGTGAACATTTAGTGTGTGTATGTGTGTGTGTGTGTGTGTGTGTGACCATTTTGTGTGTGTGTGTGTGACCATTTAGTGTGTGTGTCTGTCTGTGTGAACATTTAGTGTGTGTGTGTGACCATTTAGCATGGGTGGGTGTGTGTGTGCGTGTGTGTGTCTGTGTGTGTGTGTGTGTGTGTGTGTGTGTGTGTGTGTGTGTGTGTGTTTGTGTGTGTGTGTGTGTGTGTGACTATTTAGTGTGTGGGTGTGTGTGTGTGTGTTACAGTTTAGTTTGGGTGTGTGTGTGTGACCATTTAGTGTGTGTGTGTGTGACCATTTAGTGTGTGTGTGACCATTTAGTGTGGGTGTGTGTGTGTGACCATTTAGTGTGGGCGTGTGTGTGACCATTTAGTAGGGTGTGTGTGACCATTTAGTGTGTGTGTGTGTGTGAGACCATTTAGTGTGGGTGTGTATGTGACCATTTAGTGTGTGTGTGTGTGTGACCATTTAGTGTGGGTGTGTGACCATTTAGTGTGTGTGTGTGTGTGACCATTTAGTGTGTGTATGTGTGTGTGTGCCCATTTAGTGTGTGTTTGTATGTGACCATTTAGTGTTGTTGTATGTGTGACCATTTAGTGTGTGTGTGTGTGTGACCATTTAGTGTGGGTGTGTGTGTGTGACCATTTAGCGTTTATGTGTGTGTGACCATTTATTATGTGTGTGTGTGTGTGACCATTTATTGTGGGTGTGTGTGACCATTTAGTGTGGGTGTGTATGTGTGACCTTTTAGTGTGAGTGTGTGTGTGACCATTTAGTGTGTGTGTGTGACCATTTAGTGTGGGTGTGTGTGTGACCATTTAGTGTGGGTGTGTGTGACCATTTAGTGTGTGTGTGTGTGTGTGTGAGACCATTTAGTGTGGGTGTGTGTGTCCATTTAGTGTGGG
>JANJGN010000008.1:20465048-20467548 GCA_026770705.1 Isurus oxyrinchus
ATTTATTGTGTATGATCATTTAGTGTGTGTGTGTGTGTGTGTGTGTGTGTGTTTTTGTGTGTGTCTGTGTGTGTGTGTGTTTTTGACAATTTAGTGTGTGTGTGTGTGTGTGTGACCATTTAGTGTGGGTGTGTGTGTGACCATTTAGTGTGTGCGTGTGTAACCATTTAGTTTGGGTGTGTGTGACCATTTCGTTTGGGTTTGTGTGTGTGACCATTTAGTGTGGGTGTGAGTGTGTGATCATTTACTGTGTGTGACCATTTATTGTTTGTATGTGGGTGACCATTTAGTGTGTGTGTGTTTGTGTGTGTGTGTGTGTGTGTGTGTGTGTGTGTGTGTGTGTGTGTGTGTGTGTGTGTGTGTGTGTGTGTGTGTGTGTGTGTGTGTGTGTGTGTGACCGTTTAGCATGGGTGTGTGTGACCATTTCATTTGGGTGTGTGTGTGTGACCATTTAATGTGGGTGTGAGTGTGTGATCATTTATTGTGTATGACCATTTAGTGTGGGTATGTGTGTGACCATTTAGTGTGTGTGTGTGTGTGTGTGTGTGTGTGTGTGTGTGTGTGTTTTTGTGTGTGTGTGTGTGTGTGTGTGTGTGTGTGTGTGTGTGTGTGTGTTTTTGTCAATTTAGTGTGTGTGTGTGTGTGTGACCATTTAGTGTGGGTGTGTGTGTGACCATTTAGTGGAGGTGTGTGTGTGAACATTTAGTTTGTGTGTGCGTGACCATTTAGTTTGGGTGTGTGTGTGAACATTTAGTGTGGGTGTGTTTGTGTAACCATTTAGTGTGTGTGTGTGTGTGTGTGTGTGTGTGTGTGTGTGTGTGTGTGTGTGTGTGTGTGTGTGTATTACCATTTAGAGTGTTTGTGTGTGTGTGTGTGTGTGTGTGTGTGTGGTGTGTCTGTGTGTGACCATTTAGTATGTGTGTGACCATTTAGTTTCGTTCTTTGTGTGTGTGACCATTTAGTGTGGTGTGTTTGTGTGACCATTTAATTTGTGTGTGTGAGTGTGACCATTTAGTGTTGGTGTGTGTGTGTGTGACCATTTAGTGTGGGTTTGTGTGTGTGACCATTTAGTGTGGGTGTGAGTGTGTGATCATTTAGTGTGTGTGACCATTTAGTGTGGGTATGTGTGTGACCATTTAGTGTGTGTGTGTGTGTGTGTGTGTGTGTGTGTGTTTTTGTGTGTGTGTGTGTGTGTGTGTGTGTATAACCATTTAGAGTGTGTGTGTGTGTGTGTGTGTGTGTGTGTGTGTGTGTGTGTGTGTGTGTGTGTGACCATTTAGTATGTGTCTGTGTAACCATTTAGTTTGGGTGTGTGTGACCATTTCGTTTGGGTTTGTGTGTGTGACCATTTAGTGTGGGTGTGAGTGTGTGATCATTTACTGTGTGTGACCATTTAGTGTTTGTATGTGTGTGACCATTTAGTGTGTGTGTGTTTGTGAGTGTGTGTGTGTGTGTGTGTGTGTGTGTGTGTGTGTGTGTGTGTATGTGTGTGTGTGTGTGTGTGTGACCGTTTAGCATGGGTGTGTGTGACCATTTCATTTGGGTGTGTGTGTGTGACCATTTAATGTGGGTGTGTGTGTGATCATTTATTGTGTATGACCATTTAGTGTGGGTATGTGTGTGACCATTTAGTGTGAGTGTGTGTGTGTGTGTGTGTTTTTGTGTGTGTGTGTGTGTGTGTGTGTGTGTGTGTGTGTTTTTGACAATTTAGTGTGTGTGTGTGTGTGTGACCATTTAGTGTGGGTGTGTGTGTGACCATTAAGTGTGTGTGTGTGTAACCATTTAGTTTGGGTGTGTGTGACCATTTCGTTTGGGTTTGTGTGTGTGACCATTTAGTGTGTGTGTGAGTGTGTGACCATTTACTGTGTGTGACCATTTAGTGTGTGTGTGTTTGTGTGTGTGTGTGTGTGTGTTTGTGTCTGTGTGTGTGTGTGTATGTATGTGTGTGTGTGTGTGTGTGTGACCATTTAGCATGGGTGTCTGTGACCATTTCATTTGGGTGTGTGTGTGTGACCATTTAATGTGGGTGTGAGTGTGTGATCATTTATTGTGTATGACCATTTAGTGTGGGTATGTGTGTGACCATTTAGTGTGTGTGTGTGTGTGTGTGTGTGTGTGTTTTTGTGTGTGTGTGTGTGTGTGTGTGTGTGTGTTTTTGACAATTTAGTGTGTGTGTGTGTGTGTGTGACCATTTAGTGTGGGTGTGTGTGTGACCATTTAGTTTGTGTGTGCGTGACCATTTAGTTTGGGTGTGTGTGTGACCATTTAGTGTGGGTGTGTTTGTGTAACCATTTAGTGTGGGTGTGTGTGGGTGACCATTTACTGTGTGTGTGTGTGAGTGTGTGTGTGTGTGTGTGTGTGTGTGTGTGACTATTTAGTGTGTGTGAGTGTGGGTGACCATTTAGTATGGGTGTGTATGTGTGACCATTTAGTGTGGGTGTGTGTGTGTGACCATTTAGTGTGTGTGTGTGTGTGTGTGTGTATGTGTGTGTGTGTGTGT
>JANJGN010000008.1:20475048-20480048 GCA_026770705.1 Isurus oxyrinchus
TTAGTATGGGTGTGAGTGTGTGATCATTTATTGTGTGTGACCATTTAGTGTGGGTATGTGTGTGACCATTTAGAGTGTGTGTGTGTGTGTGTGTGTGTGAGTGTGTGTGTGTTTGTGTGTGTGTGTGTGTGTGTGTGTGTGTGTGTGTGTGTGACCGTTTAGCGTGGGTGTCTGTGACCATTTCATTTGGGTGTGTGTGTGTGACCATTCAGTGTGGGTGAGTGTGTGTGTGTGTGTGTGTTTGTGTGTGTGTGTGTTTTTGACAATTTAGTATGTGGGTGTGTGCGTGACCATTTAATTTGTGTGTGTGTGACCATTAAGTGTGGGTGTGTGTGTGACCATTTAGTGTGGGTGTGTGTGTGACCATTTAGTTTGTGTGTGTGTGACCATTTAGTGTGGGTGTGTTTGTGTAACCATTTAGTGTGGGTGTGTGTGGGTGACCATTTACTGTGTGTGTGTGTGTGTGTGTGTGTGTGTGTGTGTGTGTGTGTGTGTGTGTGTGTGTGTGTGTGTGTATGTGTGACCATTTAGTGTGGGTGTGTGTGTGTGACCATTTAGTGTGTGTGTGTGTGTGTGTGTGTGTGTGTGTGTGTGTGTGTGTGTGTGTGTGTGTGTGTCTGTGTGTGACCATTTAGTATGTGTGTGACCATTTAGTTTCGGTCTGTGTGTGTGTGACCATTTAGTGTGGTTGTGTGTGTGACCATTTAGTGTGTGTGTGTGAGTGTGACCATTTAGTGTTGGTGTGTGTGTGTGTGTGAACATTTAGTGTGTGTGTGTGTGTGACCATTTAGTGTGCGTGTGTGTGTGTGACCATTTAGCGTTTGTGTGTGTGACCATTTAGTGTGGGTTTGTGTGTGTGACCATTTAGTGTGTGTGTGTCTGTGACCGTTTAGTGTGTCTGTCTGTGACCATTTAGTGTGTGTGTTGTTGACCATTTATTGTGTGTGTGTGTGTGACCATTTAGTGCTGGTGTGTGTGTGTGACCATTTAGTGTGGGTGTGTGTGTGACCATTTAGTGTGGGTGTGTGACCATTTACTGTGTGTGTGTGTGACCATTTAGTGTGTGTGTGTGTGTGACCATTTAGTGTGTGTTTGTATGTGACCATTTAGTGTGTGTGTGGGTGACGTTTTTGTGTGTGTGTGTTTGTCCATTTAATGTGTGTGTGTGTGTCCATTTAGAGTGTGTGTGGGTGACCATTTAGTATGTGTTTGTGTATGACCGTTTAGTGTGTGTGTGTGTGTGTGTGTGTGTGTGTGTGTGACCATTTAGTGTATCTGTGTTTGTGATCATTTAGTGTGTGTGTGTGTGTGTGTGTGTGTGTGTGTGTGTGTGTGTGTGTGTGTGCGTGTGTGACAATTTAGTGTGGGTGTGTGACCATTTAGTGTGTGTGTGTGTCACCATTTAGTGTGGGTGTGTGACCATTAAGTGTGTGTGTGTGTGACCATTTAGTGTGGGTGTGTGTGACCATTAAGTGTGTGTGTGACCATTTAGTGTAGGGGTGTGTGTGTGTGTGTGTGACTTTTTAGTGTGTGTGCATGTGACCATTTAGTTTGGGTGTGTGTGTGTGACAATTTAGAGTCGGTGTGTGTGACCATTTAGTGTGTGTGTGTGTGTAACCATTTAGTTTGGGTGTGTGTGTGACCATATAGTGTGGGTGTGTGTGTGTGTGTGTGTCTGTGTGTGTGTGTGTGTGTGTGTGTGTGTGTGTGTGTGTGTGTGTGTGTGTATGTGTGTGTGTGTGTGTGTGTGTGTGACCATTTAGTGTGTGTGTGTGTGACCATTTAGTTTGGGTGTGTGTGACCATTTCGTTTGGGTTTGTGTGTGTGACCATTTAGTGTGGGTGTGATTGTGTGATCATTTAGTGTGTGTGACCATTTAGTGTGGGTATGTGTGTGACCATTTAGTGTGTGTGTGTGTGTGTGTGTGTGTGTGTGTGTGTGTGTGTGTGTGTGTGTGTGTGTGTGTGTGTGTGTGTGTGTGTGTGTGTGACCGTTTAGCATGGGTGTGTGTGACCATTTCATTTGGGTGTGTGTGTGACCATTTAGTGTGGGTGAGTTTGTGTGATCATTTATTGTGTGTGTGTGTGTGTGTGTGTGTGTTTTTGTGTGTGTATGTGTGTGTGTGTGTGTTTTTGACAATTTAGTGTGTGTGTGTGTGTGTGACCATTTAATTTCTGTGTGTGTGACCATTTAGTGTGGGTGTGTGCGTGACCATTTAGTGTGGGTGTGTGTGTGACCATTTAGTTTGTGTGTGTGTGACCATTTAGTGTGGGTGTGTGTGTGACCATTTAGTGTGGGTGTGTGTGTGATCATTTAGTTTGTGTGTGTGTGACCATTTAATGTGGATGTGTGTGTGACCATTTAGTGTGGGTGTGTTTGTGTAACCATTTAGTGTGGGTGTGTGTGGGTGACCATTTACTGTGTGTGTGTGTGTGTGTGTGTGTGTGTGTGTGTGTGTGTGTGTGTGTGTGTGTGTGTGTGTGTGTGACCATTTAGCATTTGTGTGTGTGACCATTTAGAGTGGGTTTGTATGTGTGACCATTTAGTGTGTGTATGTGTGTGACCATTTAGCGTTTGTGTGTGTGACCATTTAGTGTGGGTTTGTGTGTGTGACCATTTAGTGTGTGTGTGTCTGTGACCGTTTAGTGTGTCTGTCTGTGACCATTTAGTGTGTGTGTTGTTGACCATTTATTGTGTGTGTGTGTGTGACCATTTAGTGTTGGTGTGTGTGTGTGACCATTTAGTGTGGGTGTGTGTGTGACCATTTAGTGTGGGTGTGTGACCATTTACTGTGTGTGTGTGTGACCATTTAGTGTGTGTGTGTGTGTGACCATTTAGTGTGTGTTTGTATGTGACCATTTAGTGTGTGTGTGGGTGACGTTTTTGTGTGTGTGTGTTTGTCCATTTAATGTGTGTGTGTGTGTCCATTTAGTGTGTGTGTGGGTGACCATTTAGTATGTGTTTGTGTATGACCGTTTAGTGTGTGTGTGTATGAGTGTGTGTGTGTGTGACCATTGTGTGCGTGTGTGACAATTTAGTGTGGGTGTGTGACCATTTAGTGTGTGTGTGTGTCACCATTTAGTGTGGGTGTGTGACCATTAAGTGTGTGTGTGTGTGACCATTTAGTGTATGTGTGTGACCATTTAGTGTGTGTGTGTGTGTGTGTGTGTGTGTGTGTGTGTGTGTGTGTGTGTGTGACCGTTTAGCGTGGGTGTCTGTGACCATTTCATTTGGGTGTGTGTGTGTGACCATTCAGTGTGGGTGAGTGTGTGTGATTATTTCTTGTGTGTGACCATTTAGTGTGGGTATGTGTGTGACCATTTAGTGTGTGTGTGTGTGTGTGTGTTTTTGTGTGTGTGTGTGTGTGTGTGTTTGTGTGTGTGTGTGTTTTTGACAATTTAGTATGTGGGTGTGTGCGTGACCATTTAATTTGTGTGTGTGTGACCATTAAGTGTGGGTGTGTGTGTGACCATTTAGTGTGGGTGTGTGTGTGACCATTTAGTTTGTGTGTGTGTGACCATTTAGTGTGGGTGTGTTTGTGTAACCATTTAGTGTGGGTGTGTGTGGGTGACCATTTACTGTGTGTGTGTGTGTGTGTGTGTGTGTGTGTGTGTGTGTGTGTGTGTGTGTGTTGTGACCATTTAGTGTGTGTGTGTGTGACCATTTAGTTTGGGTGTGTGTGACCATTTCGTTTGGGTTTGTATGTGTGACCATTTAGTATGGGTGTGAGTGTGTGATCATTTATTGTGTGTGACCATTTAGTGTGGGTATGTGTGTGACCATTTAGAGTGTGTGTGTGTGTGTGTGTGTGTGAGTGTGTGTGTGTTTGTGTGTGTGTGTGTGTGTGTGTGTGTGTGTGTGTGTGTGACCGTTTAGCGTGGGTGTCTGTGACCATTTCATTTGGGTGTGTGTGTGTGACCATTCAGTGTGGGTGAGTGTGTGTGTGTGTGTGTGTTTGTGTGTGTGTGTGTTTTTGACAATTTAGTATGTGGGTGTGTGCGTGACCATTTAATTTGTGTGTGTGTGACCATTAAGTGTGGGTGTGTGTGTGACCATTTAGTGTGGGTGTGTGTGTGACCATTTAGTTTGTGTGTGTGTGACCATTTAGTGTGGGTGTGTTTGTGTAACCATTTAGTGTGGGTGTGTGTGGGTGACCATTTACTGTGTGTGTGTGTGTGTGTGTGTGTGTGTGTGTGTGTGTGTGTGTGTGTGTGTGTGTGTGTGTGTGTGTGTGTGTGTGTGTGTGTGTGTGTGTGTGTGTATGTGTGACCATTTAGTGTGGGTGTGTGTGTGTGACCATTTAGTGTGTGTGTGTGTGTGTGTGTGTGTGTGTGTGTGTGTGTGTGTGTGTGTGTGTGTGTCTGTGTGTGACCATTTAGTATGTGTGTGACCATTTAGTTTCGGTCTGTGTGTGTGTGACCATTTAGTGTGGTTGTGTGTGTGACCATTTAGTGTGTGTGTGTGAGTGTGACCATTTAGTGTTGGTGTGTGTGTGTGTGTGAACATTTAGTGTGTGTGTGTGTGTGACCATTTGGTGTGCGTGTGTGTGTGTGACCATTTAGCGTTTGTGTGTGTGACCATTTAGTGTGGGTTTGTGTGTGTGACCATTTAGTGTGTGTGTGTCTGTGACCGTTTAGTGTGTCTGTCTGTGACCATTTAGTGTGTGTGTTGTTGACCATTTATTGTGTGTGTGTGTGTGACCATTTAGTGCTGGTGTGTGTGTGTGACCATTTAGTGTGGGTGTGTGTGTGACCATTTAGTGTGGGTGTGTGACCATTTACTGTGTGTGTGTGTGACCATTTAGTGTGTGTGTGTGTGTGACCATTTAGTGTGTGTTTGTATGTGACCATTTAGTGTGTGTGTGGGTGACGTTTTTGTGTGTGTGTGTTTGTCCATTTAATGTGTGTGTGTGTGTCCATTTAGAGTGTGTGTGGGTGACCATTTAGTATGTGTTTGTGTATGACCGTTTAGTGTGTGTGTGTGTGTGTGTGTGTGTGTGT
>JANJGN010000008.1:20512548-20515048 GCA_026770705.1 Isurus oxyrinchus
GTGCGTGTGTGACCATTTAGTGTGGGTGTATGTGTGTGTGTGACTATTTAGTGTGTGTGTGTGTGTGACCATTTAGTGTGTGTGTGTGTGTGTGTGACCATTTATTGTGTGTGTGTGTGACCATTTAGTGTGTATGTGAGTGTGTGTGTGTGCGTGTGTGTGACCATTTAGTGTGTGTGTGTGTGTGGGTGTTTGACCATTTAGTGTGGGTGTGTGTGTTTGACCATTTAGTGTGGGTGTGTGTGTGTGACCATTTAGTGTGGATGTTAATGTGTGACCATTTAGTTTGGGTGTGTGTGTGACCATTTAGTGTGGGTGTGTGTGGGTGACCATTTAGTGTGTGTGTGTGTGTGTGTGACCATTTAGTTTGGGTGTGTGTGTGACCCTTTAGTGTGGGTGTATGTGGGTGACCATTTAGAATGTATGTGTGTGTGTGACCATTTAGTGTGGGTGTGTGTGTGTAACCATTTAGAGTGTTTGTGTGTGTGTGTGACCATTTAGTGTGTGTGCGTGAGTGTGACCATTTAGTGTTGGTGTGTGTGTGTGTGTGAACATTTAGTTTGTGTGTGTGTGTGTGTGACCATTTAGTGTTGGTGTGTGTGTGACCATTTAGCGTTTGTGTGTGTGACCATTTAGTGTGGGTTTGTGTGTGTGACCATTTAGTGTGTGTGTGTGTGTGACCATTTAGCGTTTGTGTGTGTGACCATTTAATGTGGGTTTGTGTGTGTGACCATTTAGTGTGTGTCTGTCTGTGACCGTTTAGTGTGTCTGTTTGTGACCATTTAGTTTGTGTGTTGTTGACCATTTAGTGTGTGTGTGTGTGTGACCATTTAGTGTTGGTGTGTGTGTGTGACCATTTAGTGTGTGTGTGTGTGTGTGTGTGTGTGTGTGTGTGTGTGTGTGTGTGTGTGTGTGTGTGTGTGTGTGTGTGTGTGACCATTTAGCGTGGGTGTGTGTGACCATTTCATTTGGGTGTGTGTGTGTGACCATTTGTGTGGGTGTGTGTGTGTGATCATTTATTGTGTGTGACCATTTAGTGTGGGTATGTGTGTGACCATTTAGTGTGTGTGTGTGTGTGTGTGTTTTTGTGTCTGTGTGTGTGTGTGTATGTGTGTGTTTGTGTGTGTATTTGACAATTTAGTATGTGGGTGTGTGTGTGACCATTTAATTTGTGTGTGTGTGACCATTTAGTGTGGGTGTGTGTGTGACCATTTAGTTTGTGTGTGTGTGACCATTTAGTGTGGGTGTGTGTGTGCCATTTAGTGTGGGTGTGTTTGTGTAACCATTTAGTGTGGTTGTGTGTGGGTGACCATTTACTGTGTGTGTGTGTGTGTGTGTGTGTGTGTGTGTGTGTGTGTGTGTGTGTGTGTGTGTGTGTGTGTGTGTGTGTGTGTGTGTGTGTGTGTGTGACTATTTAGTGTGTTTGTTTGTGTGTGTGACCATTTAGTGTGGGTGTGTGTGTGACCATTCAGTGTAGGTTTGTATGTGTGACCATTTAGTGTGGGTGTGTGTGTGTGACCATTTAGTGTGTGTGTGTGTGTGTGTGTGTGTGTGTGTGTGTGTGTGTGTATAACCATTTAGAGTGTTTGCGTCTTTGTGTGTGTGTGTGTGTGTGTGTGTGTGTGTGTGTCTGTGTGTGACCATTTATTATGTGTGTGACCATTTAGTTTCGGTCTTTGTGTGTGTGACCATTTAGTGTGGGTGTGTTTGTGTGACCATTTAGTGTGTGTGTGTGAGTGTGACCATTTAGTGTGGGTTTGTGTGTGTGACCATTTAGTGTGGGTGTGTGTGTGTGTGTGTGTTTGACTATTTAGTGTGTGTGTGTGTGTGTGGCTGACCATTTAGTGCGTGTGGGTGTGTGTGTGTGTCACCATTCAGTGTGGGTGTGTGTGGGTGTCCATTTAGTGTGGGTGTGTGTGTGACCATTTAGTGTTGGTGTGTGTGTGTGTGTGAACATTTAGTGTGTGTGTGTGTGTGACCATTTAGTGTGTGTGTGTGTGTGTGACCATTTAGCGTTTGTGTGTGTGTGACCATTTAGTGTGGGTGTGTGTGTGTGACCATTTAGTGTGTGTGTGTGTGTGACCATTTAGTGTGTGTGTGTGTGTGACCATTTAGTGTGTGTTTGTATGTGCCCATTTAGTGCGTGTTTGTGTGACCATTTAGTGTGTGTGTGTGTGTGACCAGTTAGTGTGTGTTTGTATGTGCCCATTTAATGTGTGTGTGTGTGACCATTTAGTGTGTGTGTGTGACCATTTAGTGTGTGTGTGTGTATGACCATTTAGTGTGGGACTGTGTATGACCATTTAGTGTGGGTGTGTGACCATTTAGTGTGTGTGTGTGTGACCATTTAGTGTGTGTGTCTGTCTGTGTGAACATTTAGTGTGGGTGTGTGACCATTTAGCATGGGTGGGTGTCTGTGTGCATGTGTGTCTGTGTGTGTGTGTGTGTGTGTGTGTGTGTGTGTGTGTGTGTGTGTGTGTGTGTATGTGTGTGTATGTGT